>ML412396.1:1012-70122 GCA_005239525.1 Nicotiana knightiana | reverse complement strand
AGAACTGTGTTTGCCGGAAAAAGACTTTCGGTTGATTGATTTCTCTTCCCGGAGTCGCTGGAATTGATGCACAGCGATAAATCTCTCACGATAGCTCTGATACCATGTGAGAAAGCACGGGAGAAAATAATATGTTATATCTTCTTTATACAATGATACAATGAGCCCTATATATAGATAATACATGTCCTACTCCTAATACATATAGGATTAAGGTTAAGGTTATTTACTCCTATTTGGCTACTATAAACTAACACACACAATGTGTTTCTTTGCCTTTACTTCAAACCTTCTGGCTGCTTTATATAGATCTTTTCTTCTAAAATCTCCATGTTGAATTGCAGTTTTTATGTCTAACTGCTCCACTTCATGATCTAGGCTAGTTGCCAAGCTCAACATTGTTCGAATAGAGGTCATTTTGACACCATGTGAGAAAATTTCATCAAAATCAATACCTTTCTTATGTTCGAAACTTTTTACCACCAATCGAGCATTGTATTTGACCACCTTGTCATTTCCGTCTTTCTTGAGCTTAAAGACCAACTTACATTTGAGCGGTCTTTTGCCTTTTGGATGTTCAACCTGTTCATACGTGCCATTTTGTTGAGAATTCTTCTCTTCTTGCATGGCTTCTATCCGCTGGATTTGTTATGATGAGACAACACCTCCTTGAAATTCTCTGGCTCCCCCTCATCAGTGACGATGATATGCTCTGAAAAAGGATACCTCGTGGATTGTACCTTCTCTCTTTTAGATCTTCTCAAAAGCCCTTCTTGTTATTGTTGCTCTTTTTCCTCTTATGGACTAGGGTGTTCCCCCTGCTCAACAACCTCTTCATCTACACCTTCCGTGTTCTATTCTTCACATGTGGAAGGATTACGTATAGGTATAGTAGGAGAGGTAACAAAAAGTTAGTGACTGTACCATTATCATTTTAGGTCTTTGTTGATTGATCACCATCAATCCCGACCACATTTTCTCTATAGATCATATCTCAATTTCTGATGATCTTCTTCCTTACCTGGGTCTCACAATCTGTTGCCGAACTCTTCATCTCCATAACCGATGAAGATGCAAGGAATAACTTTGTCATCTAGCTTCGTTCTTTGCGTCTTCGGCACCTGTGCAAAACCTTTACATCCATACACTTTCAGATGGGAGTAGGATACCTCTTTGTTTGTCCAGACTTTCTCTAGAATGTTAAACTCTAGTAGAACTGATGGATTTCTGTTAATCAGGTAACATGTTGTGCGAGCTGCCTCGCCCCGAACTTAGGTAGTTTTGCCATTTTGAGCATACTCCTCACTTTTTCGATAATAGTGCGATTTATCCTTTCAGCTGCGCTATTGTGTTGTGGGGTTCCAGGAACTGTCTTCTCCTGTCTAATTTCATGGCTTGAGCATGAGTCTTCAAAATACTTTCCTCCATTATTAGTACGGAGATGCTTAAATTTTTGACCTTTCTCTCTTTCCACCAGAGCGTAGAATTTCTAGAAGACCTAAAATACACGGTCTTTTGTTCTCAAAAAATAAATTCACAATTTCCGTAAAGCATCATCGATGACTGTGAGAAAATATTTGTTACGTCCTATTGATTCTACATCCCTTGGACCACAAACATCAGAATATAATACTAAATCAAGTATATTCGACTTTCTTCCATGAGTTGCTTGAAACGATACCTTATGTTTTCCGAATAAACAATAATCATGGGGATTCACAGTTGTACCTTTTGAAAAGGAGACAAGTGACTTCTTGGCTAGGATATGCCATCCTTTCTCCATCGTATGGTCTAATTTCGGTGCTATAGATCAGCATGCGTGTCATCTGCTGCTGTATGTAATCCATATTCACATATCTCAGCGGTTGTCTTATACAATGTGAATGGAGCAACTCCTTTAGCACTCATCAATGATTCTTTGGTGAGCCTCCACTGCCTATTGGCGAAGAAAATTCTCGCACCTGTCTCGATTTAGAGCAATCCCTGAAATCAAACTCATTCTCAAATCTGGTGTGCCACACATCTTTTAGAACTAATGTGCATCCGACATATGTCTTGATACAAATGTCACTATTCCCCACAGTTTTTGAGTGTATGGTATTTTCTATCTTTACCTTCCCAAAATCTCCTGCTTTATACTTAAAAGAATTCTCTTACTGGTGTGGCATGGTTGGATGCTCTTGAGTCAACCACCCATTTTGAATCTTGGCTTGTTAAGTACATGCATTTCTCCTCCTGAACGAAGAGAACCACTGCAACAATTGTGTTTTCATCATTCTTCTGGTCACTGCTCTCGCCTCGACCTTTCTTAGAAAAATTTCTTTTGAAGCGACCAGGTTGACCTTAATTGTAGCAATTTCTACCTTTTGACCGGTTTCTGGACCTTCCACGACCTGCCTTTAAATTTATCACGGCTACTCGAAGCTCTATAAAGGCTTCTTGTCTGCCCCTGGTTTTCAGGCTTCTTCCTCATCTTATCATTGAATAGGATGGCTGATGTGGCCTTTTTTAACTCGATAGTGTCTCTACCATGCAAGATGGTTTTTGTCAAGCTGTCAAAGGAAGATGACAACGAGTTTAGAAACAAGATAGCTTTATCTACTTCAGGTATTGTTTCTTCGAGGTTTGCCAACTGCATGACTAATCTAGTAAACATATTTAAATGTAGGGACAGAGCTAGAGATTGAGTCGCGGGTTCGGCCGAACCCAGTAACGTTGGTCCAAACTCTATATTTGTCTTAAAGAAATTCATTTAATATGTTCGAATTATTAATTTTGAACCCAATAACCTAAAAATGGCTAAAATCCTGAATCCAGAAGCTTCAGATTCTGGCTCCGCCTCTGTTTAAATGGGACATGAGATTTGTACTTCCACTCATGAATGATATAAAGTTGCTTTCTAAAAAATAACTTAATTGTTAAGGATTTGGACATGTATAGACTTTCTAGAGTTTTCCAAATACCACATGCACTATTTTCGTCGCCGACATTATTGATTGCACTAGCCACCTTCTTATCCATGTCTGCCCAATCATCAACTTTCATGGTTTCAGGCTTTGCTCTTTTCCATCTAGTGCAATGTCTAACCCTTGTTGGATGAGTAGATCTTTCATTCTTTGCCATATGGAGAAACCGTCATTACCGTTGAATCTTGTTACTTCATATTTTACTCCTGACATATTTTGTCGCAGTAAAACCGACCGTGAATAATATTTCTATGAATAAGCAGAACCTGTGCTCTAATACCAATTGTTGGGAAAATAACCCCCACAGAAATAATATTCGCGGTATACGACTGTAATACATGCGTATGACTAACATACAATAACCAACGGTAATAATTAGAGAAACAAGGACATTGAGATTCTTACGTGAAAAACCCCCTTCTGAATAATGGAAAAACCACGGCCCAAGCGAAGCAACTGATTTCACTATAGCAAGGATTTTATAATTTGTGGTATTGAGTAAAATACTCCAAGACCACTACACACTCAAAAGAAATAATCTTCTTTTGATTTTTCTACCTCACTATAATACCGCTCAAACTCTCTCTACTTTTCTTCTTACTCTGTGAATTGCTTTCTTATTCTCTCTGTTTTGGTGTATCTTACAAATGAGCGAGGAACTCTTTATTCATAGTGTTAGAAAGGCTCCTCTTGATGTCACAACGTAACCAAAGGTCAAATGCCATATTGTGAATCAAGAACAGTGATTGCCTACCAAATCTTTTTCACTGTTGATTTGGTTGGCTTGACAATTCAAGCCAAAGGAAGATTGTCTTCCTTTCACATAGGTAATGGGATGGACCCATCAAATTATACTACATAATATGCCAAAACTAACCTCTATTTTTAACTTGCCATGTCCTTTCCTATAAACATGTTACTAATGTTATAAAGATTTAAGAGTTTTCAGATGTCTTTTTGAAATGGACCAAAAAAGAAAGGTGCCACATAAAAAGTAATGGAGTACTATTCTGTTGTGTAACTTTGTGCATATTGCATCAAGTATCTAATTTTTGATTTTGGGTGGTTGTGACAGGAGTGCCTCATCATCTTCTTGGTACTATCAGCCCTATTGTTGAATTTACTGCAAAGAATTTTCGAGACTCAGTTATCCCTGTGAGGGCTCTTTTCCCGGTGATCTCAATTTTGTATGCAAGGAATTACACAGACACACACACACACACACAAATGTATAGAGATTTATTAGAATGTCCATAGGGCATTGGATGATGTAGTTCTGATATTGCACGTCACCATCAAAATGCTTATTTCTTTGTTTGAAATGGGTACGTATGGTGTTGCCTTTTGCCTGAATGACAACAAAGAACCTATTAGTGCTTGAAGTTTATTCCGATGTTCAATAACCTCTTGAAGCCTCTAGTCTAGGCACTTGGATGGTCAGTTATTTGTTCTATTGACGAAGTATCACCTTTTTCTTAGAAGCCTCTTCGTTTACCTGGAAGTTTGAATTCTACAATGCTGTAATAATAGTTGTGCCGTGAGTTACTCTTTTAAGTGTTGGAAAAGGAAGGGCACACTGTTGTTCTTAACGGGAGGCTGTAATTGTTGTCAGGTCAGACAGAGGCCTGACTTCTAAGCTGGCCCACTTAATAAACCCCTAAAATTTTGAGAATATCTTTAGTTCATCTTCTTTTTGTGTAAGGTGACAATAACTATTTTAATTAGTTATAGAAAACAATTAGTCATAAACTTTTTGAAGATATTTCTTCTAGTACAGAGTGAATCTGAATTGTATGAGTATACTCCAATTTCTGGCTAATTAGATAACAAATAATCTCCTTTTTAGTCATTAAGTTTTCTGTATTGAGGGGTGGCTGTGGCGGCACGGATGAATGGAATATCTACATCTATTTGCATGTACTGAGGGTTTCTCTGTCTATCCTTTCTCTCCTGATATTTGGTGAAATTGTGAAAAGAATGGATGCAGTCAATCCCCTTCTCTCCACAGTTTCTATGACCAAGTACTTTGGAGCGTACATCTTGATCTTTTTTGACTAGGCAACATAACTAACCTGTCTTTCCCTAAAGCAATTTGATTAGTGTCTCTGAGCCATCTTCTCTAGGAAAATTTGAAGAAAGCTCTTGAAACGTATATACCCATCAACAGACGTATCTCTCTACTACTCTTTCTGCTAATCTGTTTCTTATTTTATTTGTATTTTCAGATCATAAATGAGATATGGTCCCGCAATAGGTTGCCAGTTATTGTTGGAGGAACAAATTATTATATTCAGGTACTCTTTACACTTCTCTATTCTCCAGTTTTTTGCTTGTGTGCATGGAGTCCATCATGATAAGAATTTCCAAAGACACTAGGACCAGAATGACATATAACGCCCCCATAGATTCTCTTGACAAGTGACAACTTTTTGAGCTTTGTTAGCTCCCTGGTACTAGAATAGTCTTTTTGTAATTGAGCGAACAGAGCTTTTTTTGCTTTCATAACTTTGTATTATTATGCATCTTCTTGATGCCAGCAATGAAATTTCTTATTACTTCATCCAAAAAAAGAAAAAAGAAGTTGTCTACCTCAATAGTCTGATTATTCAGGAACTTTACTTTTCTCCTGAATGGTTCACAAGGTCTGGAGTTAGATTTGCAGGGTGCTGCCCTTAACTCCTAGTGGCATCCTTCTCTTAAATTATGAGCTGTTCAAAAATCGCCAATAGACTCGCGCATCTGTTTTTTTCTTTTATCTATTTGGGGCTAGTAGCTAAATCTTTTGGTTTCTCTTTTACTCGTGACTATTCCATTTTTCTATTTTACAAAATTCTGTTTTTTAGTTCTCCTGAAAGTCCTTCCTAACTTGTGTTGTTAGTATCTTTTTCTTGATTTGATTTGTTTGCACTCAGGCTCTTGTGAGTCCATTCCTTCTTGATGATTCTGTTGAAGATTCAGAATCAAATTGCTTAAGCAGCTCTCAAGGTAAGCAATTAGTTCTGCCTGTTTTTGTTTGTCAAAATTTATTTATTCAAGACCAATGTATTATATGTATTATTATCTTCCTTTCTCTGCAGAAGATGAACAGCCTGATCTTGAAGTTGAATTTGCGGGCGAGGATTATGATTGTGCTTATGATCTTCTTAAAGATGTTGATCCAGTTGCAGCTAACAGAATTCATCCAAATAATGATAGAAAGGTGTGGTGATGTTTGACTTCATATGACTTCTAGTTTCTTTGCTTGATGCAATCAGCTGAAAACCTTTCAGTCGGACTCATTGATTTGACTATCTAAGATGAATTGTTTGTTTATCCTAAGTAATGTAGCCGCTACAATGATATTGATTTATCACGAAATGCTCTCTTATTCTAAGATGTCACAACTACATAAGAGAGCAATTCATGTTAAATCAATGTTGTTGGGTTTGATTCTGCATGTTGCTTGAAGTTGCAAGCTGCGGATCCACTTGTTAATATGTCATTCTTCATCTATCTCTTACCTAGCTTTCCCCAGAGTTATTTGCCATTGTTAAATGTGTTCATATGACTGAGTTAATTTGTAATAAGAGTTCTCTGTCCTTGAATTCACCTTAATCAGTTCCTGTGATTTCTGGAATCTGACACTACATATTAAGAGTTGTTATTTGCCATTGTTAAACGTGTTCATACAACTGAGTTTAATTTTTAATAAGAGTTCTCTTCCCTTGAATTCACTGTGATCATTTCTTGTGATTTCTGGTTATTCAGAGTTGTTACGTCAATGCTTCTTTGGTTTGAGCGGATGATTATTTATGAGTAGAATTGCTAAAAATAATTGCTTTTTATCCTACAAAGGATACAATCTCTGAGATGGAATAATGCTTCATATAAAGACTCCTGTCTATTGTTGGAGGTTTCAATTGATGTATATGTTGCCATAAGCTTGCAGATCAACCAATACCTGAATCTGTATGCACGATTTGGTGTTATTCCAAGCAAACTTCTTCAGCAGAGGACTGTAGAGGTGCGTTCTTCTTGTTCACTCGTTGATTATATTAACATAATTTTCCATTAAGTTAATTGTGTTAATTTCTAATGAAAGTAAGATTTGGACTTTCAATGTAATTCCTTTTTAGCTACTACATGATGGAATCAGATTGTTCCCTTTACGATACTCTTTAGAAAACATTTGCCTTGAAGTCTTGATACAGAAAAAGGGAATTTGGTGCAGGGAACTCAACTACCCATGAAGGTATATGCATCAATCTATCATATTGGGTTCCCTATCTATCAACCTTCCTTCAAGAGGCTGATATAGCTTTTCCTTCACTTTGCTAAAGCTCAAAATTTTGTCATTTTAAGATTCTCTTGGTTTCATGTTTTTCCATTCTTCCATCTGTATATTTTGATACTACTGGTATTCGTCGCAATGCCATGTTTCATATAAGAAAATACTAGCAGCGTGTACAATAAAATGGTCGAAAGAGATTCCGTTACTTAATAAACAGAAAAGTGACATCGTTTTGAGATTAATTAGCAAAACGAAAAGAGAAAAATTAGGAAGATTCACTCTTAATGGTTGTCGGAGGGTAATATGCTTTATTAACTCATACAAAATGCACAAACTGCCGTAATATAATGTGCCCAGTCGGCTCTCAAAAGAATTCTTGAGAAATTTAGACAGGCTAAATTTAGTTATCAAGGAGGCTATAGAAAGTAGCTATAGCCTGTTGGATTGATGATGTGAATTGCCATAGGATACCTCTTCATGCTATTTCATTGCTTGTGGCAGGGCAGAACTGGGGTCGAGTTGATAATTCGAGATATGAGTTCTGCTTCTTATGCGTGAATGCTTCTCTTTCCACTATGGATCCGTTTGTCAATAAAAGAGTTGATCACATGGTTGATGCTGGTCTACTCAAGGAAGTTTTTGACATCTATACACTGGATGCAGACTATACAAAGGGCTTGAGGCAGGCCATTGGTGTTAGGGAATTTGAGCCATTTCTTAGGCGTTACATACTGGAACTGGAACATCAAAAACCTTGTGATGAATCTTGTGTTCACACGATAAATGATCAGGTACTGAAGCAAAATATACAGCATATCCTGGATTACCCTGATGATAATGAACAGAAAGCTCTTTTAATTGAAGCAATTGAAAATGTCAAATTGAACACACGAAGACTTGTGCGTCGTCAAGTAAGTACTGTTCCCTTCTACATAGGTAGTTTTATGTTTAAACAAGGTATATCCAAGTGAGAAATATTTGTGGGAAAGCTTTCAGTTTTTCAAGTCTGCCTCCATGGAATGGGCAAGTGTTTGGTTCTTCTTGCAAAACCAGATTTAACTGAACTGAATACTGAATTTTTTTGTGAAGCTCTCTGATTAAAGGTGCAAAATTTGGTTGATGTGTTTAGAACATAATGCTGTCATTTTGTTCTCCACGAGTAAATATACGTCATATAAACAATATCTTGAAGATATATAGCATATCAAAGTTCGTAAAAGAGATGTAGAGCATGACTGCTAGTACTCTTTCCCTTCATTGGTGAGGATGGAAGCCTTCTTAATCTATGCTTTATCATTTAATACAAGAATGACGAAGTACTTGGGAATTTTCTTGCTTTCAGTGCAGTAGCTGTTACTGATCCTGAGATACTTTGAGTTGGTCCTTTTTGAAATGTCTATTGCTGAGTCTCATGGTTGTTCTCAGAGAAGAAGGCTCAATCGGCTGCAGATGCTGTTTGGATGGAACATACATTATGTTGATGTCACAAAGTCCATTATAAGTAAGTGACTTGGTTTTAAACTTGAATGAAATTTGACTTCAATATTGTAGTCCTTTGTTCTTACAAGGTATACTGTTCTGGTTTTCATTGTACTTTTTAAGTATTTCTCTGAATTGATTACCATTTTTACACAGGTGGCTCTGATAATACATGGGCTGTAGAAGTGGTCGAACCCTCTGCAAGAATAGTTAAATCCTTTCTCAGTGGGGAATCCAGTACAGAGAATTGCAGCAATGCTTCTGAACAAATATTGATGCAAAAGGATCTCTGGACTCAGTATGTATGCGAGGTTAGTAGCCGATGCTATATTCTTCCCTGGCCCCTTTTCCAATTCCCCTCAAATAGTAGGAAAGGAAAAGGGAAGAGTTAAAAGTAAATATGAAGATAAAACCGTTGTATCCAACTACTGGTAATTTGGTGATAACTTCTAATCAGGCAACATGTATATAGCTTTCCTGATATACACTTGCTTTATAATTTTGATTACTTATCAGCCATGCGGGAATAAGGTCCTCAGAGGCGCGCATGAATGGGAACAACATAGACAGGGCCGTCACCATAAAAAACGAGTTTCTCGCCTTAAAAGGATTGGCAGTTTGTGCTCGTGAAGCTATATGGATACCACCTCTGCTTCTAGCACAGTTATATTTGCCTTTTTAACTGTCATGTTAAGTATCTTCACAATTCTTTCAGTTTCACATGTTTTAGCTGTAGAAAAACGGTTGCACTCATTTTGCTTACAGTCTCTTCCGTGATGTGTCTGTTTCTCTAATCTGCTGATTAGTTTTTCAGTCAAGTTAAAATGAAGCTGTTCACTCAATTGTCTTGCAGAAAAAGCTATTTGTCCGTGTTGCTTTTGTTTCTTTTTGCTTATAATCTTCTTTATCAGTGAGGGTTTTAGACTATTTTCTGCAGCACAATTTTCCTTATAGCCATTCCATTAAGTTTATCGGATACATGTCTATGCTGCATAGACAGGCTATGCAGAAACTATCGTCTAGTCGAGATTCTCCAAGAGAAAGGGATCAAATCTGTAGTTGTAGTTTCTATACGTCAATCCAATCTTGCTTCCAACCAAAAAGCTCTGCGTCGAACTTCAGCCCCTTCGAGTTGGCCACGGGGTAGCAGTCTCTGATTGTACATCTGATTGTACGGTTATATGCAATCAATGAATAATACAAAAACAATTTATTCTGTTTTCTCTAATCCCTTTTTTTGTTGTTCTTCATTTAAGCTATGTCCTTTAGAAGATATTCCAGAAGAATGTTGCCGAAAGAGTACTTTCCTCTTACAACATTGAATGTCGGGTGTACATGGATCGGGTTAGTTTGGATTTTATCAAAACCAAATCAAATCAATTATATTGGTTTGGATTGGTTCGATTTTGTTCGGTTTTTCGGATTTTTTGTTACTTACATATTATTTCAATCTTACTTTGTTAAATATTTGATAATTAAATATATATTTACTAAAAATATAAAAAATTGACAAACATATTATCAATTAAAATATTCTTATGAAATAATTCTATTAGTAACATATAATTGTTATTTTTTTAGTCGTCCGCCAAAATTTTTCGTTGATATACACATTCAGGTTAACCGAATTTAGTAATTAAACATAAAAATCAATATGATACCTAAATATTGATAACCACTTCACATTCGAAAAAAATATAAGAATTTAATAGATCTTAACATATATGATATGAATATGAAAGAACAAAGAGATAGACGCATTTCAGTAACATTTGATAAGAAGTGATCATACAACTCATTATTTAAGGTCAATAAATATGGAGCACTTCATATTCTATTAAAATTTATATCCCGCAAGAGAATCCCAAATATTTTTAGATATTTTTTTAAAGAAAATTCTATATAAAATCTTAAAAGTATATATAAAGTTTATATATTTATATGACGGGTTGGTTCGGATTTTTTTACTCAATACCGCACCAAATCAAACCAAACAATTTCGGGTTTTTTAATCGGTTTGGTGCGATTTTTCGGTTCGGTTTGGACACCCCTAATTGGAAGAAGGGCTTCGCTAGTTTACCTAAGAATTTACTCCTTCCGGTTTATAATAAGTGATCAATTTTTTAGCACGTCCATTAAGAAAATACTAAATTCTATACAAAAACACCTACTATGACTAAACTACCCTTAATTAAACGTTTAATGTGAGGAGTAAGAAAACTTTTTAGGGATATGTACATAGGGGTTAAAAACAAATTGAATTCTTCCTTGCTTACATAACTGGACACTTATTTTGGACCAAAAATAAAAAAGAAAACTGATCACTTATTGTGAACCGAAGGAAGTAGTTATTTAGTCAGTTTTTAACTATCTTTATCTCGGTAAAGCAAGGGTAATTAATATTTAGAGTTTAACATAACTCCTTCCACTCGTAAAATATTTGAGGAAAGAGGCTACATCCTATAATAGACAAACACAATGATTAAATTTTTTCACCTCTTCTATCTTATTTCAAATCAAAGAAATTGTCAAAAAGAGAAACAAGGAAAAGCAAATGACCAATTATAGGACTAAGAAAACTGTGGAAAGGTCTTTATAGTCTGTTTGGTCGAGTATTTTTCTTGGTCAAAAGTGTTTTTTCTTCAAAGTTAAGATGTTTGGCTAAACTTTTTTAAGGAAGAAAAACTGCTTTTGAGTAGAAGCAAAAACAGTAAAAAAAAGTAGTTTCTTCTCAGAAGTATTTTTTGAAAAGCACTTTTAAGAAAAAAAAAATTTAAAAGCACTTTTTAAAAGCTTGGCCAAACACTAATTGTTGTTCAAAAGTGATTTTCAAATTAATAATTAAACACAAATTATTTCTCACCAATTTTTTATTTTGAAAAGTACTTTTAAGAAAAATAATTGTTAAAATAAGTCGATTTTGACGCTATTAATTACATTTGTGAGTTTACCCTTTTACTATAGGTGTGGTTTTCTTTTGTGGCTGAGAATTGGCAGGCGTAGTGGAATCCAAGCAGGCAGAGGCTGATGCAACTTTTTTTGGGGGCCATTGGGTTTGCAAGAGTTAGTGGACTGTTTGTACTAGTATAATATAAATACAGAGTTGCACGTGGATATGCACGAGTGAAAGTCGATTCTGTCGGACAACAGATTCGAATTCTTTGGACATGGATATGCCCTCTTTGACTCTACTTTTGTTGTTTTTTTTTATTTTAGTGTTAAAATCTGACATCAAGTTTTACCTAGCGTTTGGTTATAAATTCTCAAATTTGCTGTAAAAATATGATTTGGATGAAGTTTGATATGAAAATCAAAATCTGTTTGAATATTATTTTTTAAAATATATTTTACTTTTTTTTTTGAAATAATATAAAACGTGTCTTATACTCATAAGTTTTAAAAACTATCAAAATAACGTAATAATACCAAACAAACATTCTTGCTAATTCTGTATATGCAGAACCTTCATTGACGCCGTTCATTATCATATCACAAATCATAGTCCTGATCCTAAATAATAATAATAATAATAATAATAATAATAATAATAATAATAATAATAATAATAATAATAATAATAATAATAATAATAATAATAATAATAATAATAATAATAATAATAATAATAATAATAATAATAATAATAATAATAATAATAATAATAATAATAATAATAATAATAATAATAATAATAATAATAATAATAATAATAACTAGTTGGTGGAATAGTTGGGTCATAATAAATGGTGGGCTATTTTTTATAAAATACAAATGTTTGGAGTAAATTTTGAAATTGTTAAAAATTTCTACAGTAATATTTTGAGCCAAAAACAGATATAAGACTAGTTTGAAATTTGAAAATTTTGTTTTTAAAATCTGTCAAAATATGGATAAAATCTATAAACCAAAATATATTGAAAGAAACTTGCTAAAATCTATGGCCAAATGGGGCTTAATCATTTGATTGAGCAAAAGTATTTGGATTTTTACCACCTCCAATAAAAGATTTAAAATTCATTTTCAAAGAACTTATTTCACCTAACCCCTAAGTAATGCTGATTTTTGTTTTTGGTAGAATAGCTTTTCTGTTTATAAATGCTCGAGCCATATTTTTTAACCAGGATAATAAAAGTTATGGGGCGGGTCGGATAGTAGGAGTAAAAATTATATGGGGTAGTCATTTTTTATAGTGATATTTATTTTTTATCCAGTATTTTTAATGTTTAGCAATAGTAGCTACTAGTCTATTAAAATTAATATAAAAAACTGTGTTACCCTTTCTTCTATCTCTGTCATGTTAGGGAGAAGTCGCCGGGGGATTCCGCGCAGGTAATTCAAGTCGATACTAAGGAATACAGAAAAGAACCTCGTTGGAAAAATATTCTGAATGGAGCTTTTTTCAATAAATATTCTTGATTTAATTGATAAAATATAGAATTTCTTGAGTGTGTGAGTATGGTTCTTGTTAAGTTAAGATTCAAGAATTTGTACCTAGGGAACTTGCCTGCAGAACCTCACTTGCATGCTTAGCTACTTTCTATTAGATGTTTGGTTTTGCTTCTGAAAACTAATTCTTTCCCAAAAGTTAATGACATGTAGTCATGAAGTCCTGAAGTTAAGTTCAAAAGTTAAGGACATGTAGTCCTGAAGATAAGTTCAAAAGTTAAGGACATGTAATCCTGAAGTCCTGAACTTAGAGTTCCAAGTTCAAAAGTTAAGGACATGTAGTCCTGAAGTTAAGTTCAAAAGTTAAGGACATGTAGTCCTGAACTTAGAGTTCCAAGTTCAAAAGTTAAGGACATGTAGTCCTGAAGTTAAGTTCAAAAGTTAAGGACATGTAGTCCTGAACTTAGAGTTCCAAGTTCAAAAGTTAAGGACATTTAGTCCAGAAGTTAAGTTCAAAAGTTAAGGACATGGGGAGAAGGGTATTTTCGTCCGGGCAGTTAAAGTTTATTAAAGCAGTGGCTAAAGTCTAAAGACATTTTAAATAGTGGCTTAAAAGTAAATACATGTGTTATTAGTGGCTAACCGTGCACTTCCTCCATCCATATTTATTGTCTGATCTAAAGAGCCACGTGTCCAAGTAAAAAGATGTCGTCAACACATTAAAATCATAGCCCGCAACTTTTGCCATTAAATTGAGGGGCAATTTTAGCAATAAAAATAATGATGGGGTATTTTTGGACAAAAAAATGATGGAGGATAATTTTAAACTATTTACCGAATGATATGAGTAATTTTGACCTTTTTCTATAAAATAAATATCAAAATTTGAAAAATTAAGAATTTCGATTTTTTTTCTTTTCGTTCATTAGCGAGAAAATTGGTGCTTACGGATTTTTAGGGGAAATTATCAGTTATATCCTCCATAAGCAAATAGGTATAAAAATTGACCATTTTATAAAATATTATCAATGTTAGCCAAATACTATCAATATTAGCCAATTAGCTTTGTAGCAAAAACATATCAAAATTTTGCTTTCTTCTGAGTAGGTATTGTTGGAATGAATTGGATACATCTTAAGGAGTTTGAATCTTCGTTTTGGGATGGTTTGGTGGAGTTTTGAGTTGGTCTGAATTGAAAATTTAAAGTAGAAGATGAACATGAAAAAAGATGATATGTGTATCACATATGTATATCAAATGTATATCATATATATATATATATATATATATATATCCATATATACCTATGTGTAATATGCATGCATGATACATGTATATCGTAGAAGAATTTACTAAAACTCGATTTTAACTACTAATTTTGATACTAAAACACTACAAATCACCTGTAATCTTGCTCAAATTTTGTATATTGTCCCATTTATATGTTTTCAATGAATTCCAACCGTACCCATTGAAAAAAAATATTTTTGCCTAATTTTTTTTTTAAAATATTGATATTATTGGTAATCAATTTTGACTCCAAACTAGTCTAATTCTCAAATGTTATATATTACCTCATTTATGTGTTTTCAACTAATCACGTCAATACCCATTAAAAAAACCTCGATATGCGTATGTTTTTTTATGAATATTGTATATCATTGATAATTTTTTGGACTATTATTAATAGCATGATTAAAAAGGCTAATTATTGATAAATAGTGTCTTTTTTTGTACATAGAGATAATTGATGTATTATTTGGTTACTGAATTGGTTTATAGATGAAGATTTATTTTTAGTATACGGTCAATTGTCCGCTTTCTTGTACTAACATTCTGAAAATCTAATTTCGAGCATAATAAAGAACATGGAAAACCATTTAATAATTCAACAACATACCAATAATAATTTGAAAGAAAAGCCTAAGGTCATATTCCTTAAATTAAGTGATGTTATGTCAAAGATTTCCATATCAAAACTCAATCATAAATTAGATAGCACAAATAAGGGCCGTAGAGAAAAGTCCAGTAAATGAACATGGCATGCTCAACTTAAAGTCAAAGAAAAAATGAGGACTAAATAAAAAATGAATCTTTCAATTTAGGCCCCGTTGCTCCATAACCTTTTTATAATTTTTTTTTACAAACACGTATTTGTCCATGAAATCTTACAAGTTTTTGGAATTGAGCTTTTCAAAACTACTTTTTCAAAATTTTCAGATTTTTTTTTCTCCACTCATAAAATTGTAACATTTTTTCAAGTGAAATACATGTTCAAGTATAATTTTAAAATTTAAATACCATTTTTCACTTAACTCCAAAATCTATTTTTTTTCTTCAAAAAGTATAATTTTTGTGTCCAACGCCCAGCTTGTTTGGATGGTTGTTACCCATTGTATCGTATTGTATTGTTGTCCCATAATAATGTTTGTTTTGATTTTTTATTTAAAATTTATTGTATCGTATTGTTAAATACATTGTTCCGGAACAGCCAAACCCCCCATCAAATGAAACAACTGATTCAGTGTGGTGTGATCGTTTCCTATTTTCTTTTCCATTTATGCCCTTACTTATTACTCCATAATTCTATTTTATCATTTAATTATTTTTTATTTGAACTCCAAATCTCCAACTTATTGACCTACTTTTCCTTCTTCCATCTTTTCTAGAGTTGGTTTGCCCTGTTCTTTTTATCCAAGTCTCCATTCGATTTCTTGTCTCTTTCCATTATTTTAATTTTTTTTTTCGTTATTGTTGTTGCTAATATTAGTTAATCTTTTTTTTTTCCAGATTTTTGCCCTTATTTCCAAGTCAAGTAATTATTGATGATTAGTAGAAAGAAGTTTTTTAAAATTATTTTTATATATAATTCTTGATAAGTGAATTTATCAATTACAGTATAATACGATACAGTCAAATCAAATAATAAAAATGTTATTTAACACCACTAAACGATACAATCTATTTAAATACTATATTCATAAAATGATACAATACAATACAATACAATACAATACAACACAGTACAAAATAATATATTATAAAATAATGGGTTACCAATGATGCAAACATGGTGTTAGTCCCACATATCAGAAATAATAATAATAATAATAATAATAACAACAGTTGTTTCTCACTATGATATTGCATTTTGAAAACCAGTCCTCAAATTCCAAGAAGAATGGTTCAGAGTGACCCCACTTCTTTTTGAAAAGCAAAGGTTAGGACAATTAAGGTGAAGACATGAAAATTACAGGTTAGTGGGACAATTGTCCCATGCAGCTAATTGTACCTTTTTCCATATATTGTTTTGCAGATATTGTCTTGTAAAGGAGAGACTTGACTTCATGGTACAAAAAAATGTGTATGATGGCTCATGAGTGTAGAGACGGATTCAAGATTTAAGTTCTATGAGTTTAATTTTTAAGATTTTTAGCCTTAATCATTATATTTTAAAGTTACGGGTTCGTATTTATATTTAATATAATTTTTGTGAATTTATATATATAAATTTATATTCTGCATCAAAAGTAGTTAATTTAAATGGACTTGGTACTTATAAGCTCCATCTGCCCCTGCATGAGTGATGACAGACTGTTGAAGTTGACAGTAAAATTAATGTGGGGTGTATATATAGGTGTCTTTTGGTGAACCATTTTGCTTCATTGGTTTAGTAATAATTAAGTAGCCATGGCTGATGAATTCAAGCATTTGGTGTTGGTGAAGTTCAAGGAAGATGTGGTGGTGGAGGACATTCTAAAAGGATTGGAAAAGCTTGTTCAAGAAATGGATATTGTCAAGTCTTTTGTTTGGTAAGTCCTTGAATACATTTTTTTAGTCATTTTATATATAATCACACAACACGGAGCCTTGGCGTAATTATAAAAGTTACCCCTTCTGGTCACGGGTTCAAGTCACGGAAACAACCTCTTACAGAAATACAAGGTAAGACTGTTCACATAAGAACCAATGTGATCTGAACGTTCCCCGGATCCCGCGCATCACAAAAGCTTAGTGCACGGATCTGGCCCTTTTACTTGCACATTTTTGTGATGATCGTAAAATTAAAATGGTTCTTATAAGGTTTCTTTCTACAACTTGTGGCAGGGGAAAAGATGCTGAAAGCCATGAGATGCTAAGACAAGGTTTCACTCATGCTTTCTTGATGACATTCAGTAACAAAGGTGACTATACTACATTTGTTAGTCACCCAAATCATGTGGAATTTTCTGCTACTTTCTCCACTGTAATTGACAAGGCTGTGCTACTGGATTTTCCTGCTATTTCTGTCAAAGCTCCTGCTCCAGCTTGACCATATGATCATTGTCACAAAAAAATAAAATTAAACCTAGTTGTATGCGTGCATCTATGTCTCAATATGGTTTGATTTGTTTAGGAAAGTTATTTGGCTGTTTGAGGTTCAAATGTTCTAGTTTGTGCATGTGAACTCTCTATTATCTTTGCTTCCCAAATTGTGGATGGTTAAGAAATGTAATGTATCACTATGAAGTATCTTGCAATAAAGGCTTAATACATACTTCCCAAAATTGTGGATGTTTTAGACTTATCATTATGAAGTATCAACAAGAGTGTTTTACCCTCTTATACGGGCCCAATTGGTGCTAGTGACGAAGACATGATTTTCACTAAGGGGATCAAATATAAAGAAGCAAAACTACGATGAAGTCAAGGGATGTCAATATGTATTCATGTTTCAAAAAGATTGAATTTCTTTATTAGTTTGTTTAAAAAAGATTGACGCCTTTCAATATTTTCTTGATAAGAAGCATTTATAGTCACACAAATGATATCACAAACTTCATACCACAAAGCTCAAAAGTTTTACAACCAAACAAATGCTATGACTTATTTAAGATCACATATCTCAAAAGTCTTTCCTTCTTTATTAAATTTTGTACAAAGTCAAACAAAGATAATTTCTTTGATACGGAGGGAGTTAGGAGTAGTATATATACATAAAAAAAGAATACCTAACTATACGGTGTAATTTTTTTACTAAGGAGTGTCACTATCTTTGAATACATGTGGCTCCGGCACTGATTGCCGCAAATCTAACTTAATCGAGCTAGTGAGTTTCGGAAACCGAATGAATAAATAAAAAACGGAAGATCCGCGAGTTGCAAACCGCATCAAACATTAAGCAACTAATGTTGAATATTATTGAACCCATAAATTAAATTTTTTATTAAAAAGTGTTGGCATTTGAGATTTTAAAGCTTGGCATTGATATTTCACTATGTTCATTATATATTCGGGAAAATGCATAAATACTCCTTAATAAGATTTGTCTTGGATTTGCAGTTATACACTTGTATTTTGCCGGGTCTTATTATCTCATTTAGTTTCCAATTAAAAAATGACAATTGTGCATATTAGTTAACTTTATCTTACTTTTTGCATCTCATATGCCTCCAAGAGAATAACCATACTTTCTGTGCTACATCGACACTGAAAGGTGCATTCAAAATTTTTCAGTAATAATAGAACGTGTTATTTGAATATCATATCTCTTTGTAATTTTGAATTTAAAAAAAATTACTTTTTTAGATATTTTATGTATAAAAGACAGATATTTTGTGAAAATAAATCTTCCATATAAAAAAAAAATAATAGGATCATATAACTAAAAGTAAATTTATAAAGAATCAAAAAATTAATTGACGCAGTAAAATATAAGTGTGTAACGGTAAATAGAGAACAAATATGAGAGATACTTATTGCTATTCCCAACATATTATAGTGAATGAGAAATGACAAATACCTGTGAAACAGACCATGTCTTATCAAGTGACTAATTGGCCAAAAAGATTAAGGGCGTGTTTGGCCATAAAATAAATTTACTTTTTTCGAAATCTTTTTACTTTTTTTCGGAGTGTTTATCCATGAAAATTTTCAATTTTACTTGAAGATGAATTTCAAAATTTTTAATTCCAAAAACTGTTTTTTAAAATTTTTAATTCCAAAAAATATTTTTCAAAATTTTCACATCAAATCATTCATAAAAATTTCAAAAATAGCTCCAAACTGTATTAATGTCCAAATACAACTTCTATTTTTCAAATACCATTTCACTTGAATTTTTCTTTACTTATTTTGGAATATCACAATTCTTATATCCAAACGCCCCCTAAGTACATAGCTAAACACTTACCTACATTAGTTACTTAAAACAAAGACAGAATAGCCGGGGAGGTCCTGTACTTGTCCAGTTTTGCCATGCTGGTGTTCGTACTTACAAGTTTGCAAACCAAACCCCTCTATTCTTAAAAACTAAATATTTTAAACCTCGCTCATCCTATGTAGTAATTTTTACTGAAGTGCGTGTGCTACACTCGTTTAAGGAGCATGTGGCCTATTAAAAAGTGTCACGACCCGATTTCGGAGTCGTGATGGTGCCTGTCGTAGAACCAGGCAAGCCGCCCTTTTATCTAAGCTAAATTCAATTTCCAGTAAAAATGCGATTTTTAAACGAATTTATTAATAATACTAAGAGTCTGAAGTTTAAAAACAATATTTGAAAAACAAAAATTTAAAACCTCCAACCCTGGATCCGGTGTCACTCAGTCATGAGCTACTACAACATAAAGCAAAAGAAAAAGAGAAATGGACAACATTGTCTCAAAATAATGAACACAGGTAGAATAAGAAAGAGAAGGCGAGGTCGCGGTCGCCAGCTGCTACCTCGACTATTCCAATGAAAACTCTGGCAGCTGCTCAATATCCACTACCGGGTCCCGGTGTACCTGGATCTGCACACAAGGTGCAGGGGGTAACGTGAGTACACCAACTCAGAAGTAACGAACCCAAACTATGGGCTGAGAAGTAGTGACGGACAAAACCTCAAAATGTTACAATAAACAATATACAGAATTTAGACATGCTAACAGTTTATCAGGATGAGTAAATATGCCAAGTATGCCAGTATACTCTACATGCCATCATAAAAATATATGTATGAAACCAGTGTGGATATGCACATAGTGCTCACAACCCTCACACAACAGTCCACTCAGTACCGTATATGGCTCTCAGGCCCAGGGAAAAGTCCATCCCGGAATGTACATAATCATCGGTGACCGTAGTCACTCCGTACTGAGGAAAAAGGCCAATCCAGCCCCACGGAGAAAGTCCATCTCCGGATTACAACACTCGGACAAGATCCATGTCCAGGGACGATCCATCCCTCACATAACATCCACTTCGGACACGATCCATGCCCAGGGAAAATCCATCCCTCAACATCAATGCGCTCACTGGGGGTGTAAAGACTCCGGAGGGGCCCTAGTGGCCCGAGCGCTATATCAAGCCAACGAAGGCATGATTTAAGTATCGTTGCGGTGTGCAGTACAATCTCATAACTGTCTCAATAACAGACTCTCGGCCTCACTCAGGCATTACTCTTCAGTCTCACTCACATGGATCACAGATGTATCCATCAGCCCGAAACAATGATAAGTATGCATATAATTAACAATACCGAGACTGAGATATGAAGTGATATGCTATAACAGGACTGAGTATGTGAAATCAAATAATCACAAAATAAGACAGTAATATACAATCACTCGGGTCTCAGCATTTTCGGTGTGAAGCCTAGCATTTATACTTAACATGATTTCTAACAGGTTCACGATTACCACATTAACAGAAGCACATATATCATCAGGGAATAATCACTAAGCGGTGCCATGGGATAAACCAGGCCACAAGTACTCGGTGCACGCCCGCACGCCCGTCACTTTCGCATGTGCGTCATCTCAATTATAGTCATAAATCATTTAGCTCGGAGTTTCGAACCCTCAGAACCAAGTTTGGAAACGTTACTTACCTCAAAACCGGCCAAAATACTATTCCGCAGTGCGTTTGCCTCTAAATTCGGCCTCTGGGTGCTCCAAATCTACCAAGTTCAGATTTTTATCATCAAATTATGCTTAAGGAATGAATTCCAATTGAAAAGTACCTAAATTAGCTCAAAACCCGAAATTAGCCAAAACCCGACCCCCGGGCCCGCATCTCGGAACTCGACAAATTTTATACCAAAATATTCTTCATCATCTCACGAGTCCGTACATATAAAGAACGCTAAAATCGGAGTTCGTTTGACCCCTCAAATCGACCCCTAAAGATCTCATAATTTCAAGCCCTAACCCCACTTTTTTCTACTGATTTTTATGAATTAAACACTGAGATTATGTTCCTTAATTACCTATAATCGAGTTTTATGGTCCAAAATACTTACCTCTATGAAGAACACTGATTTTCCCTCTTCAAAATCGCCTCAAGAGCTTCTTCTATTCAATGATGGTGTTAAAAGGTCTAATGGTCGCGGAGGGTTTTAATTTATACTTTCTGCCTAGGAGTTCCGCACCTGCGGCCCATGTCTCGCACCTGCGGAACCGCACCTGCAACTTTTCATTAAACGGCCTAACTCCGCACTTGCGACACACATTCGGCTCCTGCGGGCCCGCACCTGCGATCAAACATACGCAGGTGCGGAAACAATAGTGAATTCTCACCAGTAGCTGTTTGCTGAAATTTTCCAACTCCGAACTTCTCGTTAACCATCCGAAATCAATCCCGAGCCCCTCGAGACCCCAACCAAATATACCAACATATCATATATGATCATTCAAACTTAGTTGCACTCCCGAAACACTAAAAATAACATCAAAACACCAAAATCACATCAAATTCAAGCCTAAGAACTTTGAAATTTCTAAAATCCACCAACGATGCCGAAACTATCCAAAATAACTCTGATTGACCTGGAATTTTGCAGACATATCCAAAATGACATTACGAACCTGTTCCAACTGTCGGAATTCCATTCCGACTCCGATAGCCTAATTTCCACTGCAGACCAGAAATTGTCAAAAACTAACTTTCGCCAATTCAAGCCTAGTTCTAGACCGGTCCTCACAAAAATATTCCGAACACACTTTCAAGTCCCAAATCACCTAACGAAGCTATCCGAGCCATAAAATCCGCATTTCCAGGTCGTTTACTAATAAGTCAACTCTCAGTTGACTTTTCTAACTCTAAGGCTATTTTTAAAGACTAAGTGACTAAATTCTCATTATAATTATTCCAATTCTGAGCCTACCAACTCTAACACATAAAGAACGGTTTAACCAAGCTATGACGAGGCAATAACAATAAATATAAATGCAGATTCTACGTAACGACCGATCGATTCATTACATTCTCCCCCTCTTAAACAAACGTTCGTCCCCGAACGTGCCAAGAGCTGTTCCAAAAGCCATCAACCGCCGAATAACCTTACCATGCACATACCCAGGGGCGACCCCACGTCACCCTACCCCGCATCGATCTAATAATACAATACATTCGAATGCCACTATATCCAACCTAATTCCTATGCCTTAGAACCCAAATTCCATGTCAGAACTCATCTACAAGATTAGAATCATGCCTCCGCACACCGTATACACCTGAACCAAATCACACGAATCTGAAAGGACACAACTCATACATCCAAACTCTACGGAGTCAAACAATCCGATTCGGTGCAAAACATCTACATCAAGTCATACCTAAAAGTATCATCATCTATATGATCAAACTACGTCGAAACTGACCATACTCAGAAATGGCACATCCACCCCCCAATAGGTACCACACACAACCGACACACACGGTCCGTAACAACAACATCACCCACATGGGTGAGCACATGAACAAATGTAACAAAAGGTTCATGGGGCGTATCCAGAGAATGGGCTAAAATATGATGAACATGTGAATATGAAAAACCGAATTCAATTAAAAACTGAAGCTTCTCGTGACAGACTGAAACAATACCTGGGATCATGGCATCAGAAGCCATCTCATCCGGTCTGGCTGAAAATGCATAAAATCGGGCATGATCACCACCAGATCGACCTCCCCCTCTAGGGCGACCCCTACCTTCCTGACCCCCACCTCTAGTTGCCTGGGCGGGCGGTGCAACTACTGAGTCTGAAACCGCGGGCTGACTCCTCTGCTGATAAGTACCTCTCGCAAGACGAGGACAAAACCTCTTAATATGGCCCACATATCCACACTCAAATCAACCTCTCTCGGAGAATGGCACTAGGGACTGAAGGGAACCCCTAGCACCAGGATAACCACTGGAAGAACCAGACATAGATGAACTCTGAACCGATGGTGTCCAAGATGAACTCTGAGCTGGCAGAGCACTGAAAGATGGGTGCACCTGATGCGAACTATGAGGATCATGACCAACTGATCCACCACGTTAACCTGAGCGACCTGGCTGAGCCTGCCTGAATGGACGACCTCTGCCGGGCTGAGGCTGCCCCCCCTGAAGGAACCCAACCAAAACTTCCAGATCCTCGAGACCTCTTGGCCTCCCTCTCGATCCGCTCCTGGCGGCGAACCGACTCAATCTCTCTGGAAATGTCAACCACCTCCTCAAAAGAAGCGCCAGATACCCTCTCCCTAGTCAGAAAAATACGAAGTTGATAAGTGAGGCCATCAACGAACCTCCTGATTTTCTCCCTATCCGTGGGAACTAGCCAAATAGCATGACGGGCCAACTCGGAGAACCCCATCTCATACTACGTCACGGTCATGTCCTCCTGGCGCAATTGCTCGAACTCCCTACGCAGCTCCTCCCTGTGGGAGTGCGGTATATACTTTTCCAGGAACAGAATGGAAAACTGACGCTAGGTAAGGGGCGTTGCGTCAACAGGTATACGCCTCTCATAGGCCTCCCACAAAGCGAGTGCAGCTCCTGCGAACTGGAAGGTAGTAAATAGGACCCCACTAGCCTCCAGTATCCCTGCTGTGCGAAGGATCCTCTGACACTTGTCCAAAAAGCCCTGGGCGTCCTCGCCCTTAGTACCACTAAAAGTCGGAGGCTGGAGTCTACTAAACCTCTCTAACATGCGCTGCTCATCATCTGCCAAAGCTGGGACCAAAAAATCCTGGGCTGGGGCAACCGGCTGGACTGGAACTGTCCCCGGTGTCTGAAGCCCTTGAGTAACCTGCTCAGGTGTCCGAGCAGCTGGAGTCTGAGTGCCTCCCCCGGCCTGAGAAGTAGAAGCAATAGTAGGCATGGCAACAACCTGTGCCAAGCTGGTGCACACCGTCAAAATCTGGGGTAGGGTCTCTTGAAGACCCGAAATCACAAGGGGCACTGCTCGTGCCTGAGCCTCTCCCGCTGGGACCTCAACTGTGGGGACCTGATCATGAGCAGTGGGAGGGTCCACAGGTACTGCCCCGACTGCTGAGCGGGCTGGACCTCTCCCTCTGCCATGGCCTCGACCTCGGCCTCGACCTCCAGCTGGTCCTGTTGGTGTCTTATCACCACGATCGGTAACACGAGTCCTCACCATCTGTGAGAGAATGAAAACAACAGAAGTTTAGTTCGAGAATTCAATAGAGTCGCACGACAAAATTCAATAATGTGGGATTCTTCCTAAGGGTTCTGTAGCCTCTCGAAAATAAGTACAGACGTCTCCGTACCGATCCGCAAGACTCTACTAAACCTGCTCATGACTGGTGAGACCTATTTAACCTAGCGCTCTGATACCATCTTGTCACGATCCGATTTCGGAGTCGTGATGGCGCCTGTCGTGGAACCAGGCAAGCCGCCCTTTTTATCTAAGATAAATCCAATTTCCAGTAAAAATGCAATTTTAAACGAATTTATTAATAATACTAAGAGTCTGAAGTTTAAAAACAATATTTGAAAAATAAAAATTTAAAACCTCCAACCCTGGATCCGGTGTCACTCAGTCATGGGCTACTATAATATAAAGCAAAAGAAAAAGAGAAATGGACAACGTTGTCTCAAAATAAAGAACAACAGGTAGAATAAGAAAGAGAAGGCGAGGTCGCGGTCGCCAGCTGCTACCTCGACTATTCCAATGAAAACTCTGATAGCTGCTCAATATCCACTACCGGGTCCCGGTGTACCTGGATCTGCACACAAGGTGCAGGGGGTAACGTGAGTACACCAACTCAGAAGTAACGAACCCAAACTATGGGCTGAGAGGTAGTGACGGACAAAACCTCAGAAATTACAATAAGCAATATACAGAAATTAGACATGCTAACAGTTTATCAGAATGAGTAAATATGCCAAGTATGCCAGTATACTCTACATGCCATCATAAATTATATGTATGTAACCAATGTGGATATGCACATAATGCTCACAACCCTCACACAACAGTCCACTCAATACCGTATATGGCTCTCAGGCCCAGGGAAAAGTCCATCCCGAAATGTACATAATCATTGGTGACCGTAGTCACTCCGTACTAAGGAAAAAGTTCAATCCAGCCCCACGGAGAAAGTCTATCTCCGGAATACAACACTCGGACAAGATCCATGTCCACGGACGATCCATCCCTCACATAAATGCGCTCACTGGGGGTGTAAAGACTCCGGATGGGCCCTAGTGGCCCAAGCGCTATATCAAGCCAATGAAGGCATGATTTAAATATCGCTGCGGTGTGCAGTTCTATCTCATAACTGTCTCAATAACAGGCTCTCGGCCTCACTCAGTCATTACTCTTCAGTCTCACTCACATGGATCACAGATGCATCCATCAGCCCGAAACAATGATAAGTATGCGTATAATTAACAATACCGAGACTGAGATATGAAGTGATATGCTATAACAGGACTGAGTATGTGAAATCAAATAATCACAAAATAAGACAGTAATATACGATCACTCGGGTCTCAGCATTTTCGGTGTGAAGCCTAGCATTTATACTTAACATGATTTCTAACAGGTTCACGATTACCACATTAACAGAAGCATATATATCATCAGGGAATAATCACTAAGCGGTGCCATGGGATAAGCCAGGCCACAAGTACTCGGTGCACGCCCACACGCCCGTCACTTTCGCATGTGCGTCACCTCAATTATATTCATAAATCATTTAGCTCGGAGTTTCGAACCCTCAGAACCAAGTTTGAAAACGTTACTTACCTCAAAACCGGCCAAAATACTATTCCGCAGTGCGTTTGCCTCTAAATTCGGCCTCTGAGTGCTCCAAATCTACCAAGTTCAGATTTTTATCATCAACTTATGCTTAAGGAATGAATTCCAATTGAAAAGTACCTAAATTAGCTCAAAATCCGAAATTAGCCAAAACCCGACCCCCGGGCCCGCGTCTCAAAACTCGACAAATTTTATACCAAAATATTCTTCATCATCTCACGAGTCCGTACATATAAAGAACGCTAAAATCGGAGTTCGTTTGACCCCTCAAATCGACCCCTAAAGATCTCATAATCTCAAGTCCTAACCCCACCTTTTTCTACTGATTTTCATGAATTAAACACTGAGATTATGTTCCTTAATCACCTATAATCGAGTTTTATGGTCCAAAATACTTACCTCTATGAAGAACACTGATTTTCCATCTTCAAAATCGCCTCAAGAGCTTCTTCCCGTTGAAAGATGGTGTTAAAAGGTCTAATGGCCGCGGAGGGTTTTAATTTATACTTTTTGCCCAGGGGTTTCGCACCGGCGGCCCATGTCTCGCACCTGCGGAACCGCACCTGCGGTCAAATCAACCGCACCTGTGACTTTTCATTAAACGGCCTAACTCCGCACCTGCATCACACATTCCTCTCCTGCGGGCCCGCACCTGCGATCAAACATCCGCAGGTGCGGAAACAACAGTGAATTCACACCAGCAGCTGTTTGCTGAAGTTTTCCAACTCCGAACTTCCCGTTAACCATCTGAAATAATCCCGAGCCCCTCGGGACCCCAACCAAATATACCAACATATCATATATGATCATTCAAACTTAGTTGCACTCTCGAAACACTAAAAATAACATCAAAACACCAAAATCACATCAAATTCAAGCCTAAGAACTTTGAAAATTCTAAAATCCACCAACGATGTCGAAACTATCCAAAACAACTCCGATTGACCTGAAATTTTGCAGACATATCCAAAATGATATTACGAACCTGTTCCAACTGTCAGAATTCCATTCCGACCCTGATAGCATAATTTCCATTGCAGACCGAAAATTACCAAAAACTAACTTTCGCCAATTCAAGCCTAATTCTACACTGGTCCTCACAAAAATAGACCGAACACACTTTTAAGTCCCAAATCACCTAACGAAACTATTCGAGCCATAAAATCTGCATTCCGAGGTCATTTTCCAATAAGTCAACTCTCAGTTGAGTTTTTCAACTCTAAGGCTATTTTTAAAGACTAAGTGACTAAATTCTCATTATAATTATTCCGATTATGAGCCTACCAACTCTAACACATCAAGAACAATTTAACCAAGATATGACGAGGCAATAACAGTAAATATAAATGCAGATTCTACGTAATGACCGATCGAGTCGTTACAAAAAGGCACCACAAGCCATTTTTTGGTTGTCATCTTCTTCCTGATTGTTCCCCTCCATTGTTGAAAAAAAGTGACCATTTATTTTTTGGTTTTTTCTCTCTCTCCAATATTTTTGTCCAATTCTTTTTTCTCTCTCTCTCTCTCTCTTTAACATTTTCTGTCCAATTCTTTCTTCCCTCCCCTATCTTCTTTGCTCGAATCTGAAACTTTATCATGAATTTAGAATCCTTTGGTCAATAATTCAGTTCTCTTTTAAAATTCAATTATATGCCCTTTTTGTAGAAGGAAAACACATTAAATTATCAAAATACCAACAAACCAAAAAAAGGATCAACCGAAAAATCCTCAAAAACACCACACCTCAAAATTAACCCATAAAGAATTTTGAAGGACAAATTATACATGTTTTACCAATTAATCCATTAAAAAGATTAGAGTTTTTTGAGAAAATTTAACCCCCAATTTCAAAAATCAAACAAGGCAAGACTTGTTAAAACTGACTTTAGCATTTCGTCGAACACCTGGTGTTTGCAATTCTGCAGATTTTGTTTTTTGAATTGTTGTGATGATTGGTTTATTGTAGTTGTTGCTTCATCGTTTGGTATCAATCACTTGCTCAGTTGGAGTCAACTGGCATTAGTCCACTTCAATTTGGACACCTGTAGCTCCATGCTCGACCAACTGGTGTTCGCTGGCCATATTCAGTTGGTTGGAGGAGACTATTCCGGTACTGAAATTGTCTGAAACTTGGTGGGTCGATGGTATTTGAAGTGGAGAACAATATCCACTCCTTGGAATCACTCGATTTGAACCAGAATCGATATCATAAATATCAGTTTTGCCCATTTGATTATTCGCTGCAGTACTCGATCAACCATTGTTAAAATTTGCAGCAACTTGGGAAGAAATGAAAGGGGCACCTAGGTGGGGTTTATGTGCAATGGTGAGACGCATCTTTTGGAACTGGTCTGGTGGGCTTTTCACCACCGGACGACGGCACAGTGGCCATTTCGTTGTTGCTGTGTTACTGTTCACACTAGTCGCACCATTTGAGGGAGGGGATTAATATTTGAATTTTATTTTTATTTTTGATTTTAATTATTTTAATCTACCATGTGACATGGAATATACACATTGTTATTTTTGATGTGGCAGCCAACGTGGAGGGGATTTTGTTATACGTACTGACAACCTCATGTCATAAGTGTTTATTATACACAATTTGAAGGAGTGTAAGTGTTCAATTGGTAAATTGTTGATCTTAGAGACCGACATGACAAAGTGGCACAAGTGTAGATGTCATTTAGGTCATTCTACCTGAAACAAAACACAAGTACACCTTATGACCTTAAGGACATCTCAACTGACAACTACATGTGCATGCTAGTCTGAATACATAGAAGTATTCATAAACACTCTTCTTACTAAATCAGAGTTAATTAGTACAAATTCTCATGACTTAACCATAATAATTTATACTGTAATAGGTTGGGGTAAAAAAGGGCGGATGAAACATGGAGATATGGGGTTCATCTGAATTCAGTACTTTCGACGCGAAACATAAATTTATGTGTAAAAATTTATGCAAATTACAATAAATAGTAGATATGAACTCAAAACTTTAAAAATATAATGAATTCAATACCAAGACTCTTTAGGTTGAATCCATATAGTTTAAATCCCAGATTCGCTGGGGTAAACACCGACAATGGAAAGTTTTTACCGTTTATGTATAGGTGGCTTTGGGAGGCCATTTTGCTTCATTGGTTTACCAATAACTAGCAGCCATAGCTGATGAATTCAAGCATTCGGTTTTGGTGAAGTTCAAGAAAAATGTGGTGGTCGAGGACATTTTTAAATAGTTGGAAAAGCTTACTTTAGGTATGGATACTGTCAAGTTCCTTTGTTTGGTAAGTCCTTGAATACAATTTCTCGATAGGTTATTTTAGTAAGCGTTTCGACATAAAATTTAACATTTTTGAAAAACGTAATATTTAGGGTTGAGTTACGAAACAGTATTTGTAATTTGAAATTATGCTTGAACATGCATTTCACTTGAAAAAAATATTACAGTTAGGGGTGTTTATAAAAACCCGAAAAATCGAACCAAGTCGAAAACCAACCTAAACCGACCAAAAAAATCGACACCTTTTTGGTTTGGTTTGATTTTGATTTTGATATTTAAAAACTGGTCAAATTTAGTTTGATTTTGGTCTTAATAAAAAAATAATCGGAAAAAATCGAATCAAACCAACTATTGAAGTACCTATTTAAAATTTATTATTACACCTACATACATTCTAAAATTTTATGGTACATGTTAATCGTTTGCATTTTTATTCTAGTTCTTTGCTATTATAATAATCTAGTTCTTTTTCTTTACATTCTAGTTTGATTGATAGTTTTCTTTTTCTAAGTACAAAAATCTATTTCATGATTAAAATAATCTAATTTTACTCGAGTCCTTAAATTATTCATCAATATTTGATTCAATTATCATCAATATATCTTGGGAAATGATATATTCTCAAGAGCAACTAGTTGGATGATGTTACGATTTGTATATGGTAGAAATCAGAGCTACCTGATTTTACTATTTGGTCAAGATAGGAATGTCACATCGAAGAGTTAGGACGTCGAGTCCGAAATCAAAGCCTCTTTTCAGATTGAAGTCAATGTCAATCGAGGCTAGAAAGAGACATATTCTGAGTAATATTGGCATGGCTTTATAATGGAAAGGGCGAGATATCTGCGATTGGTCAAGGATCGCTACGTAAATCTCGGAACGAATCAAGTCTGTAGCGGTTAATCAGCTGTTGATATGGTTTCCTACTGTAATTCGAAGTATACCTTAATTAGGACTCCTCCACTATATAAGAGGAATTCCATTCATTTGTGATCATCATTGCTCACTGAGAAAAATATATACAACCATTTCTTTCTTATTAATTTCTCTATTTACTGTTCATCTCAGTTGCTTTATTCTTTACTGTTCTTACTACACCACCTTGAGGTTAATTCAATTCGAGGTCGAGGCTTTGCTTACACACTGATTTGATTTATTTTACAGTTTAATTCATTTATTTCTTTTCTCGTTTATCAATTGGTATTAGACGAAATCACATATTCTTAAAATCACAATATAAGTTTAATTGTTATCCAAATTTTAGGATAAAAAGTTTGGCGCCCACCGTGGGTCCAAGGATAATTGTGATTATTCACTACTGATTCCGATAACACACACTATTTTATGCTTGTTCTTGTCAAGTATTTTTGCTTTCAAGTTAACATGTCAAACTCACAAAACGCACCCACACATGGTGACAATGGCCTCAGATTCCACAAGGAAACTGATAATGTAATTGCTCCAGGGTTCGAGGTGCCACAAGCTGATCTCGGTGGAGTACCGGTTGCCAACCTATTCGATGTCAGTTCGTACATTGCCTTGAATGCGAACCTCGGCGCAGAACTTGAAGGGAGTGTACGCAGAGAGTTCCTAAGTGATCGAGCCAATAATCATTTCAGAGAAAGGGACACTAAAAGGAAAAATGAACAAGAGGAGCCGCAACATGTAATCCATATGATTGTCGGCGGGGTCGATACTCCACAAGGGCCCATATTCAAATGCGCTAAGGTATCGATTACTAAGGAAAAACAAACCCAAGATTATGTGCCAAAAGTCACCGTATCATTCAACGACGAGGAAGCAGAAGGAATTTCTCAACCTCACAACGACGCTCTGGTTATTTCTATCTTATTAAGTAAAGTTCAAGTTAATCGTGTTTTAGTGGATCCAGCTAGCTCTGTAAATATCATCCGATCAAGGGTCGTGGAGAAGCTCGGCCTACAAGATCAAATCGTGCCCGCGACTCGGGTCTTGAACGGTTTCATTATGGCCAGCGAGACAACTAAAGGATAGATCATCCTACCGGTGAACGTGGCTGGAACTATCCAAGATACTAAGTTCCACGTAAACGAGGGAGACATGATGTACAACTCCCTACTCGGGAGGCCCTGGATTCACAATATGAGGGAAACCCCTTCAACTCTCCACCAAATTATGAAATTCCCGACGTCGGATGAGGTGAGAACAGTATATGGGGAGCAACATGCTGCATAGGAAATGTTCGCGGTCGATGAGGTAATATCGATATCGGAACTATCAACATTGAAAGGATCAGACATCAAAGGTAAACAGGGAGCCAAATAGCAATCATAGCCACCAACCTCGACTAAATAGGGGAAGCAGGAAGTAGAGAGAGAAGAAGACGAAGATTATTGGACCCCTCGAACTTTCATTATTCCCGAAGACTCCGATGCCACCAAATCAACAGTCGAAGTGCTAGAAAAGGTTATATTGATCGAGTACCTACCCTAGAGAAAGGTATACCAACAACGGGGTTAACTCCCGAACTCAGGAAAAAACTCATTTTCTTATCGATAACATGGATTGTTTTACTTTGTTCCACTTAGACATGACAGGTATCCCACCAGAGATAACAACACATCGATTGAGTCTGGACCCAAAGTTCAAGCCTGTGAAACAAAAGAGAAGGCCCCAGTCTGAGGTAAAACGCGCATTCATCAAGGACGAGGTAGATAAACTTCTCAAAATAAGATCCATTCGGGAAGTAAAATATCCTGAATGGTTATCAAATGTGGTCGTAGTACCTGAAAAAGGGAACTAACTTAGGATGTGTGTAGATTATAAGGATTTGAACAAAACATGTCCCAAAGACTCTTTTTCCTCTGCCTGGCATCGATACTAGGCCACGAGATCCTTAGTTTTCTCGATGCCTATTCCGGGTACAATCAAATCCAAATGAACCCGGAAGACCAAGAAAAGACTTCATTCATCACTAAGTATGGAACATATTTTTATAACGTACTACCTTTTGGGATAAAAAACGCAGGTGCTACCTACCAACGCCTAGTAAATAAAATGTTCAAAGAACATATGGGTAAGTCAATGGAAGTATATATTGATGATATGCTAGTTAAGTCCTTGCAGAGGACAATTTGACACATTTGCAGGAAACATTCAAGATATTGAGAAAGTACAACATGAAGTTCAACCCCGAGAAATGTGCTTTAGGGGTCGGTTTGGGCAAGTTCCTCGGCTTCATGGGGTCAAATCGGGGGATCGATATCAACCCCGATAAAATCAAGGCTATCGAAAACATCACCATCGTGGATAGTGTTAAACCCGTACAAAAGCGAACGGGGCGGATAGCTGACCTAGGTCGATTCATCTCGAGATCGTCAGATCAGATCCATAGATTCTTCTCACTACTCAAAAAGAAGAACGACTTTGCCTGGACCCCGGAATGCCAACATACTTTAGAAATATTAAAATGGTACCTCTCAAGACCGCCATTTCTTCATACTCCAAAGGCAGATGAGAAGCTCTACTAATACTTGGAAGTCTCTGAAATCGCGGTAAGTGGTGTCCTAGTTCGAGAAGAGAGAGGTACGCGACTTCCTGTTTATTATGTAAGTCGAACTCTAGGAGAAGCAGAAACTAAATATCCACATTTAGAAAAATTGGCACTTGCTAATAAGCGACTCTAGAAAGCTAAAACCATATTTTCAATGTCACTCCATATGTGTATTTGCCGCTTATCCACTTCGTAATGTTTTGCATAAGCCCGAACTATCGGGCCGATTGACCAAATGGGCCGTCGAACTTAGTGGGTATGATATCGAATATCAACCACGAACGACCATCAATTCTCAAATTTTGGAAAACTTCATGGCAGACTTCGTGGCCGAGTTCACGCCAACCCTCATACTCGAAGTAGAAAAGGAACTTTTGATGAAATTAGGTACATCATCAGGGGTTTGGACCCTTTTTACAGATGGCACTTTGAATGTGAAAGGGTCCGGGCTAGGCATCGTTTTAAAGTCGCCCACGGGAAATACCATTAGGCAATCTATTAAAACCTCCAAGTTGAATAACAATGAGGCCGAGTACGAGGCCATGATTGCAGGTCTCGAATTAGCTAAGAGCTTGGGAGCAGAAGTCATTGAAGCCAAATGCAACTCCCTACTGGTAGTAAACCAAGTGAACAGAACCTTCGAGGTTCGAGAGGATAGACTGCAAAGGTATTTGGATAAGCTGCAGGTGACTTTACACCATTTTAAAGAATGGACTTTACAACATGTACCTCGAGAACAAAACAGTGAAGCCGATGCTCTTGCAAATTTGGGATCATCACTCGAGGAAGACGAAATCAGCCCTGGGACTATTGTTCAACTCTCAAAATCTGTAATCGAGGAAGGTCATGCTGAGATAAACTCCACAAGCTTAACTCTGGATTGGAGGAATAAGTATATCGACTATTTGAAAAATGGAAAGCTTCCATCGAACCCTAAGGAATCGAGGCTCTACGAACAAAAGCTGATCGATTCATATTGGCTGAGGATGGAACATTGTACAGGAGGACGTTCGACAAACCGTTAGCAGTATGCTTGGGGCCAGGGGACACCGATTATGTCCTATGAGAAGTTCACGAAGGTACTTGTGGGAACCACTCCGGTGCCGAATCACTAGTTCACAAAATCATTAGATCAGGATATTATTGGGATAGTATGGAAAAGGACACTAAGGGGTTGGTTCCAAAATGTGTTAAGTGTCAAAGGTATGCGCCAATGATCCACCAGCCCGGAGAACAACTTCATTCGGTCCTATCCTCATGGCCATTTATGAAATGGGGGATGAATATCGTCGACCCCTTGCCATCGGCCCCAGGTAAAGCTAAATTCATTTTATTTATGACTGAATATTTATCTAAATGGGTTGAAGCACAGGACTTCAAAAAATTCAGAGAAAAAAAAGTTATAGACTTCATTTGGGATCACATCATATGTCCAATCGGGATACCTGCCGAGATTGTATGCGACAATGGAAAACAATTCATCAGTAGCAAGGTAACAAAGTTTCTCAAAGATCACAAAATAAAGAGAATCTTATCAACACCATATCATCCAAGCGGAAATGGGCAAGCTGAATCAACAAACAAAACCATTATTCAGAATCTGAAGAAAAGGTTGAATGACGCCAAGGGAAAATGGAGAGAAATTCTACCCGAAGTCCTTTGGGCATATCGAACAACATCAAAGTCCACTACGCGGGCAACGTTGTTCTCCCTAGTATACCGATGCCGAAGCGTTGATTTAGGTCGAAGTCGGGGAACCTAGCGCTAGATCTCTATATACAACGGAAGAGTCAAATCACGAGGCTATGAATAGTAGCCTGGAACTGTTAGATGAGATACGAGAAGTCGCCCTCGTCCGAATGGCCATGCAAAAACAACGCATCGAAAGGTATTATAATCGAAAGACTAACCTTCACCACTTCAGAATCAGGGACTTGGTCTTGAGGAAAGTCACCATCAACACTCGAGAACCTAATGAAGGAAAACTCGGCCCTAATTGGGAAGGACCTTATCAAGTCCTCGATATTGTCGAAAAGAGATCTTACAAGCTAGGCACGATAAACGGCGTGCAACTACCAAATAATTGGAACATCTCACTCCTCAAGAGATATTACTGCTAATGTATGACCTTCTCTTTTTCCATTTACATTTTACACTAACTTATTTTCAGGTGTTCGAGCAAAAACATCGAAGTTATCATCAAGCAGGAAGATATTAGGACCTTAAAGCACGCGTTGCACTCTTTTTCCCTTCGACCATTTTTTATCCCAAATGGGTTTTTCCGGCAAGGTTTTTAATGAGGCAACCATTGTTCGTGCTGACTTAGAGTATCCGTTATCTCCTCACAATCAACCTTGAATACTAGGGGGCATCACCTTACAAATGTTATATTTTCAAGGAAAATACTTCATGTCAAAGGGGATTCGATAGGAAAACTTTGTAATGGAACAACGGTGGAATGAACCGTGTCCGTATAGATTAGTCGAGCCCCGATGGAAAAACATGTACGCATGTATGAACTATTCAAAGAAGTCCTTTTCCTTATCAGATATCTTGTGCCTCAATGAAAATTTTCTACGTTACAAGCTCCGTACTTATGATTTTTGTTAAAAATGGCTCAAGGGACAAGTGCAACTACACCAACCCCATACTCGGGGACTGCTGTCAATATCAACATGTTCAAACTATCTAACTTCGAAACTGTAAGACCTCAATGAGGCAACCCTCGATTTATAGGCCAGGGCCACCATTCTCGGAGACTAACACTTTGAACAAGTTCGAGATATTATTGGAAAATAATCCCAAGAGGCATACCCAAAGGCTACAGCCAAATTAACGTGGCTCAGAGATGTCCGAATCCCGCAATAAAAATAGGCCTTCGAATTCTTTGAAAACTGGTTAAAAAAGGCTACCCTCGGCAAAATAATCAAAGGGCTTTGATTATATCAGCCCTCGAAAAACCTTAAGAGGTATCGAATTATTCAAATATAAACTTGTTCTAAGGCACAAAAAACTAAGGGGTTTCAACCAATATTAAATGCTCACAAAATCCAATGGGTAAAAAATACATGCTAAGGCATCACAAAATTTTATAAAGTCGCTAAGCCGAAAAAGGAAAAAAGCCATTCTTTTAAGGCTATATCGGCCCGATTCAAAGAGACTAAGGGCCAATACATTTAGAGTTCGAGAACACGTTCTCACTCAATTCGAACCTAAGGTTCCACTACTTTGAGCTCGAATACAAACTCACTCGATTACAGTTCGAGGAGCTATTCTTACTCAATACAAACCTAAGGATCCTATTGCTTCGTGTTCGAGTTTTACTCGAACTCGACTATAGAAGAAGTATTATTATGACTTTGATCAAATCACCAAAAACCGAAGTCTCAAACATATTTTTCAAGGCATAAAAGTGTGCTAAAATTTTACAAGGCACAAAGCAAGTTTGAAGACAAAATTTAAGGAGTTCAGAAGGGAAATATCTTCATATATATATATATATATACTTGAACAAAATATGTATAAAGGTCCAAAAAAGGTCCTACACGAAAGAAAAAAAAGAGTACAATTCCTAACTATGCTCGGGGATGACTTCTTCCTCGAGGGCAGCTTCCTCCTTGGGTCCCTCTCCATTATCGGATCCGCCCTTGTTGCCTTCATCGTCATCGTCATCGTCATCGTCAGAAGAGGCTAGTTGTCTGGCATCAACTTCGTGCATCTTAGCTTGAGCTATTTCCTCAGAAAGGTCAAAGCCTCGAGCATGAATCTTCTTGAGGGTATCTCTCCAAGATTGGCACTTAGCTAGCTCAGTAGCCCATTATGCTCGATTGGTAGCCTCCCTCAGCTGAGTTTGGGCAGCACCGGCATCAACCAGGTATATAGCCACCGACTTTTCAGCTTGGGACTCAGCAAGCTCGACCTCAAGATCTTCGATCCTTCTGTCCTGAGCCGAGCACTTCTCCCTAGTACTCCGTAGCTGGGCCATGGCCGATGACAATTGGGCCAAAGCAGTTTCTTTTTCCGCAGCAAGGCGGTCCATGCCCTTCTTCCATCGATGGCAGTCAACTTTAACTTGATCGACCTCCCCGCGGAATAAATCTATATCTTTAATTTTCTACAGCAACTGAGACATCAAAACGTTAGCCTCCACCCTTGGATCAAGCTCGTATTTTTTCAAAAGGACAATTGCTTGCTCGTTCAGCTCGGTCTCCTCCTGACGGGCCTTGGCCAAGTTATCTCGAAGGTCCCTGAGCTCTTCATCCTTATACCCACAGAGGAGCTTGAAAGCATTTCTATCCTCCGAAGTCTTCAGGAGCTCGGCCTCACATTGCCTCAGATCGACCCGAGACTTGGAAAAAGCCTATATGAGAAGAAAATAAGTTAGACGGAATGAAGGAAAAGAAAAAGAGATGACAACAATGGAAGTTAATACTTACTCAAGATAGAAGATGTTGGGCCTCTTCAAAAAGGGTAGAAGCATTGATGAAATCAGAGGCATCATCGACCCCGGTACAGTAATCCCGAAAGGGATCCTCTTCATTGGGGACTCCGCCTATTTCAGGGGTCCTCATGGCCCAAGCCTCTCTAATCGCCTCCTTGGAGTAAGCCGGTAGAGAAGGCGAATGACCTGTTGTCATTGCCCCGATCGAGTCACTCGGGGCGCTCTGTTTGGCTCTCGGGGTCTCAGAACCGGCCCCCTCTGGTATTGTTGTTGTTGTTCGAGGGAAAATCTCGACCTCAGGCGAGTCGGGGACTTCACCCAAATTTTTATTTGAAGCCTCCTCATCACGAGAATGGATCTCGACAATCACCTCCGATTTTGAAGGCTTGGCGGCATCGGCGGTCTTTCTTGGTCGGGTGATCAACGCCGAGTCATCATCCTCCTCTTCTTCTTCTTCTTCTTCTTCTCTCAGCCTTTGGACCGAGTCTATGGAGAGGAATGATTTTCCTCCTGGTCCTTTGCTGGCCGCTCGGAGGCCTCAAAATCACTTCCTTATTTAGGCCTGCACAAAAAAAAACTTAGTGAGAAAAAAAAAAAGATTAGCACCTCGGAAATAAGAAACACTCACCGTGAGTCTTTGCCTCTCACTTTCCCTTTTCCAGGTCACGCCAATAGTGCTCGGCATAAGAGGAAGTCCAGTCTAGCTTCCGAACCGTCCTCGAGTTCAGGAACCGCTCGAGGCATCCATGCAATCATTGCATGACAAATAAAGACATTAAATAAAGCAAAAAATAGGAATATAAAGGCTAATGAGTAAGGTGTTACTTACGCTCGGGGTTCCACTTCTCGGGGAACGGTAATTTCTCATTCGGGATGAGGTCGCAAGTCCTTACCCAAACAAACCTGCTCATCCATACCCGATCCTTGTCCTCATCGAGTCTAGAGAACAATGCCTTGGTTGATCGATGTTGAAGCTTGATCAACCCTCGAAAGATTCGGGGTCGATATAATCTCATGAGATGGTTGAGGGTGAACGACAACCCCTCGATTTTGCTGGAGAAGAGCTAGAGCATGATTACGATGCACCAAAAGGAGGGATGGATGTAATGATCCGACCGGTCTTTCTGAGAGTTATAGTTCCATTTCCCCCATTTCTTCTTCTTTAGGTGTTTTTCAGATTTATTATGTTGCATCAGGTTGGTTGGTTCGGGTCTGGAGTGGAATGAGACACTTAGTCTCTTATTTAGAAGTTTAAGTTGGAAAAGTCAACCGTATGTTGACTTATGATTAATATTGGATTGGTATTTATGTGGTTCGGACAACTCCGTTAGGTGATTTTGGACTTAGGATCGTGTTTGGAATGTAATTTGGAGGTCCGTGGTAGAATTAGGCTTGAATTGGCGAAATTGGAAATTTGGTGATTTTCGGTCGGCAGTAGAAAATTAGATATCGGGGTTTGAATGGAATTTCGGAAGTTGTAGTAGGTTCGTAGAGTCAGTGGTGGCGTGTGTGCAAAATTTGGGGTCATTCGGGCATGATTTGATTGGTTTCGAAGTCGTTTGCAAAATTGGGAAGTTTATAAGTTCTTAGGCTTGAAATCCGAGGGTAATTTGGTGTTTTGGTGTTGTTTTGGGTGATTCGTAGGTTTGAATAAGATTGAATGATGTTATGGGATATGTGGGTATGTTTGATTGAGGTCCCGGGGGCCTCGGGGGTGTTTCAGATAGTTAGCGGATGTCGAAAAAGCTGCTGATGTTGTTGGTGTTGGGTTTCTGGTGTAGGAGTGTGGACCGCACAAAATTAGTATGGACCGTGGAGGAATTATGCGGTCGCGGTGGAAATTTCACGGGCTGCGGAAGAGAGAAGGCGATCGCGGTGGATTTGCGGACCACGAAAGGTATGGTTCAGGGTCCGCGACCGCAGTAGGAATTACACAGACTACGTTGAGGAGTGCGCGACCGCGATGGAATTATGCGGACCGTGGTGAAGGTTCATAGGGTTCTCTATAAATATGGGAATTAGGGATTTATTTCACATTTTGGATCTTGGGAGCTCGGTTTGTGGCGATTCTTCGAGGGTTTTTCAAAAAATTCGTCGGGGTAAGTGATTCTAACTCGCATTTGGTTAATATACATGAATATATCATTGATTTCATCATTTGATTAGTACTTTGAGGTGGAAATTTGGGGGAAAATAGTAGAAACTTCATAAAATGGATATTTGGAATTTGAATGTCGATTCGAAGTCGGATTTTGATAAATTTGATATGGTTGGACTCGTGAGTGAACGGGTTTTCTAGTTTTGTAATTTTTGTCAAATTTTGAGACGTGGGCACGGAGGTTTGAACCAAATTGGGGATTTTTTGTCTAAATTGATAATTTTCATGCGGAATTCATTCCTTTAGCGTATATTGATGATGTTATACTGATTTTGGATAGATTCGGAGCATTTGGAGGCCGAGTCGAGCGGTAAGGGCGTCACGGTGTAAGATTTTGGCTTGATTGAGGTAAGTAACGCTTCCAAACTTGGTTCTGAGGGTTTGAACCCCTGAGCTATGTGTCATGTGATTAGTATTGAGGTGACACACATGCTAAGTGACGGGCGTGCGGGCGTGCACCGTGAGAATTGCGGCCTGGTTTGTTCCATGGCACCACTTAGTGACTCTTTCTTGCTGATATCCGTGTTTCTATCCTGTGATTAAGTAAATGTGCTGTAAATCATGTTAGATATCCTGTTAGGGCTTCACGCCGATACTGTGAGACCCGAGTGGTCCTTTCTTGCTGTTATCTCATTAGCTTCATTGATATTCTGTACTCAGTGTTCTTCATGCATATCATATCCTGTCTCAGTCTCAGTTGTTATTATTTGGCACATCATATCATTGTTTCGGGCTAGTTTCATGGCATTGTGAGCCCGTGTGTGTGATACTGGAGAGTGATGACTGAGTGAGGTCGAGAGCCTGATTATGAGTGACAGATATGGGATAAGGCTGCACACGACAGTGGTTATGTTGATGATTGTGATAGTGCTTGGTATGTAGGAGCCCCTCTGGAGTCTTAATACACCCCCAGTGAGCGCAGATGATATTTGAGGGATGGATCTTCCTTGAGCATGGATTTGTCCGAAGCATTTATACCTGGAGATGGATCTTCTTCATAGGGATGGAATGGCCTTCCTCGGTACTGAGAGATTGTTGTTAGCGATGTGTATATGTTCCGTATGGATCTTCCCTGGGCATGATGGCTGTATACAGCACCAAGTGGTTGATCACTTGAGAGTGGAGGTACATGGTACATTTTAATGCATTATGTGCATTGGCACTTAGATATATGCTAAGCTTAATACTTTACATTGTTCAGATATGCATTTAATTTATCTCTTGAGCTGAATACTCGAATGGAAAGCATGCCTACTTACTGTACAGTTTAATTTGCTTATGTTTTGCGGTTTAGTCCGTCACTACCTCCTAGTATATAGATTGGACTTGTTACTTACTGAGTTGGTGTAGTCACATTACCCCCTGCACCTTGTGTGAAAATTTAGGTATCTCGAGCCACAGCAACGACTGTTGACTATTCCAGTCGCGGAATTTTCATCGGAGATAGCGAGGTAGCTGCCTGACGATCGCAGTCCTTCCTTTCTCCTTCCTTATCTTCATATTAGTGTATTTTTAGGCTATTATTAGACTATGATGTCTTGCTTTATTTCAGAACAATTATAGTATTGGCTCATGACTTAGTGACACCCGATATTGGGGTTTATTTTCCGCGTTTTGGGTTTTGAGTTTATCTGTTTTACGCATATTTTAGTTTGAAAAGGTTATTATCTAATTTTTAATGAAATATCGAATTGTTTGGGAGCGTGTCAGCTTGTCTAGTTCCATGATAGGCGCCATCATGACTGGGTTGGTTTTGGTTCGTGACAAGTTGGTAACTGAGCCTAGGTTACATAGGTCTCACAAGTCATGAGCAGGTTTAGTAGAGTCTTGGGGATCAGTGCAGAGACCTCCGCACTTTTCTTCGAGAGGCTGCAAAACCCTTAGGAAAAATCTCACATTCTTGAATTATTGTCGTGCGAATCTATTGATTCTGGTAACTGAACTCCTACTGTTTTATTCTCTCATAGACGGTGAGGACCCGCACTACCGGACATGGTGACCAGCCACCAGCCACCAGCCACCAGCACCACCAGTTAGGACCGCGATGGGTCGGGGATGCGGCCGGGGCTGTGGTAGGGGTAGGGGTGCAGCCCGCGCAGCAGCCAGAGTAGTACCTATAGTCCCTCCCGTTGTTCCAGATCAGGTCCCAGTCGCAGATACTCCAGCGGGACCAGCTCAGGCACCCCCAGTGCCAATTGTGAATCCTGGACTTCAGGAGGCCCTAGATCAGATCTTATCAGTGTGTACTGGCCTTGCACAAGTGATCTCAGTTACTACGGCCGCGACTACTTCTCAGGCCGGGGGAGGCAGTCAGACTCCCGCCGCTCGTACCCCCGAGCAGGTTGTTCAGGGACTTCAGACACCGTAGGCACCTTTAGCCCAGTCGGTTGCCTCTGCTCAGGATTATGTGGTTCCAGTCATGACTGATGACGAGTAGCATAAATTGGAGAGGTTTGGTAGACTTCAGCCTCCGACGTTCAGTGGTGCAGAGGGCGAGGGCGCCCAGGGTTTCTTGGATAGGTGTCAGCGTATTCTTCGGACATCAGGCATTCTGGAGACCATTGGGGTCTCATTCACTACCTTCTATTTCTCGGGAGCTACCTTTACTTGGTGGGAGGCTTATGAGAGACGTAGGTCTGTTGGTTCAGCGCCCCTTACCTGGCAGCAATTTTCCATTATCTTTCTGGAGAAATATGTGCCACAATCCCATAGAGAGGAGCTGCGCAGGAAATTTGAGCAGTTGTGTCAGGATGATATGACTGTGATGCAAAATGAGATAAGATTTTCCGAGTTATCCCGTCATGTTGTTTGGTTGGTTTCTACAGACAGGGAGAGGATCGGGAGGTTTGTGGATGGCCTCGTATATCAGTTACAGATTCTTATGGTTAGAGAAGGTGGTTGGCATCGCCCGAGAGATAGAGTCAGTTCGCCGCCAGGAGCGAGTTGAGAGAGAGGCCAAGAGGCCTCAAGGATCTGGTAGTTTTGGTGGTGTTCCTTCTGGAGGTCAGTTCCAACATGGCAGAGGCCGTCCCTTCAGACATGCTCAGTCGGCTCATCCAGGTCACCATGGTGGATCATTTGGCCATGGCCCTCACAGTTCCTATCAGTTCCATTCATCTCTCAGTGCCCTTCCAGCTCAGAGTTCGACTCATGCACCATCAGCTCAGGGTTCATCTATGCCTGGTTCTTCTAGTGGGTATCCCGGTGCTCCATTCAATCCCCACTGCCATTTGCCGGGAGAGGTTGCTTTGAGTGTAGAGATTTGGGTCATATCAAGATATTCTGTCCCCGCCTTACGGGAGGTTCATCTCAGCAGAAGAGTCAACCCTCACTTCAGCTCCAGTTACTTCACCACCCGCCCAACCATCTAGGGGTGGAGTCAGGCAACTAGAGGCCGCCCTAGAGGGAGAGGTCGATCCGGTAGTGGTCAGGCCCGTTTTTATGCACTCCCAGCCAGACCAAATGCCATGGCTTCAGATGCCGTGATTACATGTATTGTTTCAGTTTGTCACCGAGATGCCTCAGTCTTATTTGACCCTGGTTCCACATATTAATATGTTTCATATATTTTGCTCATTTTCTGGATATGCCCCATGAGTCTTTCTATCTACTCTTGTGGGCGATACTATTGTTGTGGACCGTGTGTATCGATCATGTGTGGTGTCCATTGGGGGTCTAGGGACTCGAGTGGATTTGTTATTTCTCAGTATGGTTGACTTCGATGTGATATTGGGCATGGATTGGTTATCTCCATGTCATGATGTTCTAGATTGTCACATTAAGATCGTGCCCTTAGCGATTGCCGGGATTTTCGAGGGTTGAGTGGAGCGGTTCCATAGATTATGTGTCTAGTAGGGTGATTTCATACCTGAAGGCTAAGCATATGGTTGAGAAAGGTTGCCTATATTATTTGGCTTCTGTGAGGGATGTTAGTGTAAAGACTCCCACTATTGATTCTGTTCCAGTGGTCCGTGATTTTCCAGATGTGTTTCCTACAGACCTGCCGGGCATGCTGCTGGACAGGGATATTGACTTTGGTATTAATTTGGTGCCGGACACTCAGCCTATTTCTATTCCACCGTATCGTATGGAACCAGCGGATTTGAAGGAATTGAAAGAACAACTTCAAGAACTCCTAGATAAGGGGTTTATTCGGCCTAGTGTGTCACCTTGGGGTGCACCGTTCTATTTGTGAAAAATAAATATGGTTCCATGAGAATGTGCATTGATTACAGGCAGTTGAACAAGGTCACAGTCAAGAACAAGTATCTTTTGCCTTGTATCGATGATTTGTTTGACCAGCTTCAGGGAGTGAGGGTGTTCTCTAAGATTGATTTGAGGTTCGGGTATCAGCTAAAGATTCGCGATTCGGATATTCCTAAGACAACTTTCAGGACCCATTATGGACATTATGAGTTCTTAGTGATGTCTTTTGGGCTGACCAATGCCCCAGCAGTGTTCATGCATTTGATGCACAGTGTATTCCAACCATATTTGGATTCCTTCGTTATTGTGTTCATTGATGACATCCTGGTGTACTCTCGTAGCCAGGAGGAACATGCTCAGCATTTGAGGATTGAATTACAGAGATTGAGGGAGGAGAAACTTGATGCAAAGTTCTCCAAGTGTGAGTTTTGGCTTGGCTCGGTAGCATTCTTGGGACACGTGGTGTCCAGTGAGGGTATTCAGGTGGATCCGAAGAAGATAGAGGCGGTGCAGGATTGGACCAGACCGTCCTCAGCTACGGAAATTAGGAGCTTCCTTGGTTTGGCGGGTTATTACCATCGCTTTGTGGAGGGATTTTCATCTATTGCTTCACCCTTGACTAAATTGAACCAAAAGGGTGCTCCATTCAGGTGGTCGGACGAGTGTGAGGATAGCTTCCAGAAGCTCAAGACTGCTTTGACCACAACTCCAGTGTTAGTTCTTCCATCAGCTTCAGGTTCTTATACCGTGTATTGTGATGCCTTGAGGATAGACATTGGTTGTGTTTTGATGTAGAAGGTAGGGTGAGTTCCTACACCTCGCGCCATCTGAAGACCTAAGAGAAGAATTATCCGGTGTATGATCTTGAGTTAGCAGCCATTGTTCACGCCTTAAAGATTCAGCATCATTATTTGTATGGGGTCCATTATGAGATTTATACTGATCACCGGAGTCTGGAACATATGTTTAAGTAGAAGGACCTTAATTTTCATAAACGGAGATGGTTGGAGCTTCTTAAGGGCTATGATATCACTATTCTATACCATCCGAGGAAGGCCAATGTGGTGGCCGATGCCTTGAGTCGCCGGGCAGAGAGTTTGGGGAGTTTAGCATATCTTCCAGCAGCAGAGAGACCTTTAGCATTGGATGTTCAGGCCTTAGCGAGCGAGCTTGTGAGATTAGATATTTCGGAGCCTAGTCGGGTGTTGGCTTGCGTAGTCTCGAGGTATTTTATTTATGACCGTATCACGAAGCGCTAGTATGATGACCCACACTTGCTCGTTCTTCAGGAATGGGTCCGGAAAGGTAATGCTAGGGATGTGACTATTGGTGAGGACGGTGTGATGAGATGTAGGACCGGATATGTGTGCCTAATGTAGATGGGCTTCAGGAGTTGATTCTTAAGGATGCCCAAAACTTGCAGTATTCCATCTGGGTGCTGCGAAGATGTACCAGGATTTGAGACAACACTATTGGTGGAGGCGGATGAAGAAGGATATAGTTGGGTTTGTAGTTTGGTGTCTCAACTGTCAGCAGGTTAAGTATGAGCATCAGAGGCCTGGTGGTTTGCTTCAGAGATTAGATATTTCAGAGTGGAAGTGGGAGCGGATCACCATGGACTTTGTAGTTGGACTCCCACGGACTTTGAGGAAGTTAGATGCTATTTGGGTTATTGTGGATCGGCTGACCAAGTCCGCGCACTTCATTCCTGTTGGTACTACTTACACTTTCAGAGAGGTTAGCTGATATTTATATTCGAGATATTGTTCGTCTGCATGGTGTACCGGTTTCCATCATTTATTATACAGGTACCCAGTTCACATTGCAGTTTTGGAGGGGCGTGCATCGAGAGTTGGGTACTCAGGTTGAGTTGAGCACAACTTTTTACCCTCAGACGGACGGGCAGTCCGAGCGCACTATTCAGATATTGGAGAACATGTTTCGCTTTTTTGTCATTGATTTTGGGGGTTTGTGGGACCAATTTTTGCCACTCACGGAGTTTGCATATAATAATAGTTATCAGTCGAGTATTCAGATGGCTCCGTACGAGGCTTTACATTGGATGTGGTGTAGATCTCTAGTTGGATGGTTTGAGCCGGGTGAGGCTAGACTCTTGGGTATGGATTTGGTGCAGGATGCTTTAGATAAGGTGAAGTTGATTTGGGAGTGGCTTCGCACGGTGCAGTCTAGGCAGAAGAGCCATGCAGACAGGAAGGTTCGTGATGTGCCATTTATGGTTGGGGAGAAGGTCTTGCTGAAGGTATCAACCATGAAGGGTGTTATGAGGTTTGGGAAGAGGGAAAAGTTGAGCCTCCGGTTCATTGGGCCTTTTGAGGTGCTTCAGAGGATAAGGGAGGTGGCTTATAAGCTTGCTTTGTCACTCAACTTGTCGAATGTGCATCCGATATTTAATGTTTCCATGCTCCGGAAGTATGTTGGCGATCTGTCCCATGTTTTGGACTTCAGCACGGTTCAATTGGAGGGTGATATAACTTATGATGTGGAGCCAGTGGCTATTTTGGATCGGCAGGTTCGAATGTTGAGGTCAGAAGACATAGCTTCAGTGAAGGTGCAGTGGAAAGGGCAGCCTGTGGAGGAGGCCACCTGGGAGACCGAGCGGGAGATGCGAAGCAGATATCCACGCCTATTTGAGACTCCATTTATGTTTCTAGACTCGTTCGAGGACGAACGTTTGTTTAAGAGGGGGAGGATGTAACGATCCGGTCGGTCGTTTCAAGAGTTATAGTCCCGTTTCCCCCATTTCTGCTTCTTTAGGTGTTTTTCAGCTGTATTATGTTGCATCGGGTTAGTTGGTTTGGACTGGAGTGATTTTGGAGTGGAATGAGACACTCAGTCTCTTATTTAGATGTTTTAGTTGGAAAAGTCAATCAGATGTTGAATTATGAGTAAACGATCTCGGATTGGAGCTTTTATGGTTCGGACAGCTCCGTTAGGTGATTTTGGACTTAGGAGCATGTTCGGAATGTAATTTGGAGGTCTGTGGTAGAATTAGTCTTGAATTGGCGAAATTGAAATTTGGTGATTTCTGGTCGGCAGTGGAAAATTAGATATCGGTGTCGGAATGGTATTCCGGAAGTTGAAGTAGGTTCGTAAAGTCATTTGTGGTGTGTGAAAATTTGGGGTCATTCAGGCATGATTTGATTGATTTCAGCGTCGTTTGCGAAATTGGGAAGTTTATAAGTTCTTAGGCTTGAAATCCGAGGGTAATTTGGTATTTTGGTGTTGTTTTGTGTGATTCGTAGGTTTGACTAAGTTTTAATGATGTTACCGGATATGTGGGTATGTTTGGTTGAGGTCTTGAGGGCCTCGGGGGTGTTTCAAATAGTTAGCGGATGGGTTTGGTTGTCGAAAAAGATGCTGATGTTTCTGGTGTTGCGTTTCTGGTGTAGGGAGTGCAGACTGCACAAAATTGGTGCGGCGGAGGCATTATGCGGCTGCGGTGGAAATTTTGCGGGCCACAGAAGAGAGAAGGCGGCTCCGGTGGATTTGTACGGACCGCGGAAGGTATGGTTCAGGGTCCGCGGTCGTGGCAGGAATTACGCGGACCGCGGTGACGAGTGCGCGGCCGCTGTTGTTACCCAATTTTTTCCATATATATTTCAAAAATACGTACATACTTTCAAAATAGTGCATGAGCATCAACTAGTATTTTTCCATAATTTTCTGTAATTTTAAAAGATTTTTAATTAATTTATTCCAATATTTTATTATCTAAATAATTACTAATTGCATCACAAATGATTTTATAATAATTTTATTACTTAATTTTTATCATTTATATTTATATTAAGCTTTAATAATTTTATGCATAATTATATTTACATCTTTAGGTTATATTTGTAATTATTTTGCAATAATAGCTCATGCATGCATAATTACTTTATTTACATAGAAAATAAATTTTTAAATTTTTATAAAAATAAGTAATTATTTTAAATAATTTTCATATATAAATAGAATTTTTCATCATTCATTAATTATTTTTATAAATTATTTTATTAATTTAAGTGGGTATTTAAAACATAGCCCATTTTATTAAATTTTCGGATCTGCCCAATAGCCAATACACGATCAGCCCAATAACCCAATAATTCAATACCCGTCACCCTGACCCAACTACCCATACCTGTCCAATAACCCGCCCCACCTATATCTAATCCTGGTCGTTGATCTTTTGAGATCAACGACCCTAAATCAACCTTCCTATTTTAATATACCAAGACCTAAAACCCTACCTTCATTTCCCCCAACCTGTCGTCCTTGGACACTCTCCTCTATTCTCTCTCACCCCCTCAAACCCTAGCCCCGCCGTCACACATTCCCGCTTGATTCATGGGATTTTCCTTCGATCCCCTGCCTTATTTGGCTTCATCTCTCTACTGGTTATACAATTTATATGTTACTTGATGTGAATCTCAAGAGTACAAATGTTTACGTATTTTATGGTTTCAAATCTCTGGTTCAAACCAGATTTGGTTCACTACTGTTTAATTTTCTATGAACCTGGCTATTTCCTGGATAAATCTGCTTAGATCTTGTTAGATCTGAAATGATTTGGTGTTTGTTTTGGTATTTCCCCTTTAAAATTTTGATATTTCTGTTTCTTACAGCTTTTATTATTTTTATGACCGATTTTTACCCTAAAAATTAGGGTTTTAGATTTTAACAGATTTTTTGCCAAACCTGTTTCAACCTTTAATGTTTCAATCTCTGTGTATTTTCTTTATTACTTCTGACTGATTTCACTTGCACTAAAATTTAGGTTCAAACCTTAGTTATTTCCGTCTATATGTCTTTGTATTTTTGCCTAATTTCTAGGGTTTTCGACTATTTGATTACTTACCCCAAAATTAGGGTTTTGAAATTAATCTTTCCTTTTTGTATAGTACTGGTATTTCCTTATTTTTCGTTCAATTTACCTGTTCTTGCCTTATTTAGTCCGGCATTTGGTTGTTAATTTATTCTATTTTTCTTAACCTCAGCAATACTGGCCTGATTTTATGCTATTGATTGAAACTGACTTTAAACTAATTCTGTTAATTGATTCCAATCCTTATTTGTCTATGATTCACTTATTACCTTATTTGTCTGCCTAATTGAGTACTATTTAAACCCCTTCTCCCTCTCCCCTTAGATAGACTCGAACTCTTATTTTCTTTACTCACTAAAAACTTAAGCTCTCTTTGTTCTCTCTTGTTCTGATTTCTGTACTAAGTGGTTAGTTTGGCCTGCTGAAAGCCAAGGCCAAATTACTCTGGAACTCAACTGCTATTGCATATTTATTTGCTCTCTTCTCAACTGGTATGCCCTAACCTTTGCAATTTCATTCTCTATGCTTTGTTTGACTAGCCTGTTTCAATTCCTAGCATGATTTTGTCCTTTATATGACTATATGATTTCATTTCATAATACAGTACAGACTAGGTTATTTCAAATAGCATGAGTACTCTCATAAGTTAATGTAAGGTTTAGTTTGTTTCATCAACTTGTTCTGAACTTTATAAGGTACTATAAGCATGTAATCAAATATGTTTGTCGCCTAACTCATCTGCTCTGTCTGTATATTTCATGTACCTGGTAACTTAGTTGTTCTGCCAAATTATTTCTGTGATTAAACAATGATTGTCATAAGTCCGGTATAATTATTTAGCTTGATCAGATTTCAATCTGTTTGAACTATGTGCTAAGCATCAATTCTATTTGTTTTCTTGATGCAGTTTTTGCCTGCAACTCTATGTTCTTAACTTTCTTTCTTCTGAAATTGAACTGTTTATTTTAAAACCTGCCCCCTTACCCTTTATGCACTGGTTTTCAGACTCCAACTCTTAGTCATTTAGGTTCTCACCACCCCAGTGTGAGCACTGCCTAGGGTCCTTGAGACTCCTTTGAACTCTGACACATTGGGGCTGGTCATCAAACCTTTTATGAGTTATCTTTCTGAATGTGGTTCAAGTGTGAGAATTTTTCGGGGTCCCTGAGGCCCTCGGAAACTTTGACACACTGGAAGGCTGATTTTAATGTACCATGGATGGATCACTACTATGCTCCCAAGGTGTTATGTCTGCAGGCCTGATTTCCGGGTTTAGATTGGGCCTATGAAGGCTCCCTATAGTATAATTGTTACTATTATGTAATTCATTTAATACTCTAGGCTGTAATAATCTTTGTAATAACAAATTTGGGGTTAATTAGTAAAAGCTAGGGGGTTTTTCTTATATCTTTGTCAAAAATACTGGGTAGAAATCCTGCCTGTAGGATTTAATTGTGCTGATTGAATTACGTGAGTACTAGACTGTGTTTAGAGATCTTGCCTATATGATTTTCCTGATTATTTTGGTTATGTGTTTTCACATTTGCATACTAGAGATCATGCTTATAGGACTTTTCGTTTAGTTCTGCATTAGAAATCCTGTTCATAAGATCTACACATATTTTCAACAAAATGTACATTAGTGACCATGTCTATAGGATCCTGTTTGTTTGAAATAATAATCTTTTCCTGGCAATCTGCTTAATTTCTGCCCATATACGGTTAATAGATACCATGCCTGTAGGAATAAAAAATTAGTTTCAAACCTAGAAATCACGCCTATAGGATTTAAACTAATAGATATCATGCCTATAGGGTGAAATCAGTTTTTAAACTAATGGATATCATGCCTACATGGGTTTAAATCGAGTCAATATTTAGAAATTATGCCTATAAGGTTTAAATCAATTCAGCAATTAGAAAGCATGCCTATAGGATTTAAAAGGAATAAAAACATGTCCTTATGATTTAAAATCAGTATTACACTTAGAAACCATGTTTATAGGTCTGTAATTTGTAAACTCGTAGAAATCATGCCTATAGGACTCTGTTAATCAATTTTGAATTCAGCCAATTCTGGCCATCACTTAGGCAATCTGTAGGACTCATTAATGATTCTGGGCTTAATTGTGACATATTATCTGCTTGGAATGCCCAGATTCACGCTGAATAAAATCAGTAGGAAAACGAATAGGTCACAATGCTCGCCCTAATAAAATTGTCTTTATATTCTATTTTTGCTCATATAGATATCCTTCTTATAGGATCCTAAAATTAACGAAGTTTGATGATTCAATTGCGTGCTTTTGTTGTTTACGTGTGGAGGTCAATGTGATCCCTTATTTGTTTATTTGAAAGTCCTATTAGTCTTTTGTTTGTCGCCTAAATTTCTCATTTTTAAGTAACATAGATTGGTCTAGAACCATCCTAAATAGAGGTCCTAACACCTCCAGGGCCATAGGTAAGGGACGGGTAATGCACACATAAGGATAGAGCTAGAAGCTATTAGAACGCTTAGGTAACAACTGAAAGATAGTAATTAGGTAGTAAGGAGATGATAGCCCGTGTGCGAATGCTATGAGTAACACCCCAACTTGGGGAAGTTACAAAGTATTGCATGGAATGATCCTATAGGCTAAAAAACCTAGGTACCCCTTTAATCCTGTTTAAAGTAACTTGTATTGTCCAAATTGTTTTCCTCCCCTTTTAGACTAATTCGCTTAATTTAAGTTCGGTCGGGACCCACCGTTGTGGATCTCGAGGGATGCGTAACACCTTTCCCTCGAGGTACTTTGAGCCCTTACCCAATCTCTGGTGATGCAAACTAGTTTATGAGTTAATTGCTCTAGGTGCCCTAACGCACCTTAATCCTTTAGGTGGCAAATCTTCCAATGCCTTACCCAATCCCAGAAAGAAGGAGTTGTCCCAAAAATGTCGAAACCCAATTTCGTGAGAAAAAAGGAGGGCGCAACAGCCGCAATGGAATTATGCGGACCGCGGTGAAGGTTCAGAGGGTGCATTATAAATACGGGAATTAGGGCTTTAATTCATATTTTGGACCTTGGGAGCTTGGTTTGTGGCGATTCTTCGAGGGGTTTTCAAGAAATTCATCGGGGTAAGGGATTCTAACTCGGATTTGGTTAATATACATGAATATATCACTGATTTCATCATTTGATTAGTATTTTGAGGTTGAAATTTGGGGGAAAATTGTAGAAGCTTCATAAAATAGATTTTTGGAATTTGAATGTCGATTCGAATTCGGATTTTGATAAATTTGATATGGTTGGACTCGTGAGTGAACGGGTTTTCTAATTTTTTAATTTTTGTCGAATTTTGAGACGTGGGCATGGGAGTTTGAACCGAATTCGGGATTTTTGGTCTAAATTGATATTTTTCATGTGGAATTCATTCCTTTAGCGTATATTGATGATGATATACTGAGTTTGGATAGATTCAGAGCGTTGGAGGCCGAGTCGAGCAGCAAGGGCATCACGGTGTAGGATTTTGGCTTGATTGAGGTAAGTAACGTTTCCAAACTTGGTTATGAGGGTTTGAAACCCCGAGCTATGTGTCATGTGATCAGTAATGAGGTGACATGCATGCCAAATGACGGGCGTGCACCGTGAGAATTGCGGCCTATTTTATTCCATGCCACCGCTTAGCGACTCTTTCTTCCTGATATTCGTGTTTCTATCCTGTGATTAAGTAAATATGTTGTAAATCATGTTAGATTCATGTTAGGGCTTCACGCCGATACTGTGAGACCCGAGTGGTCGTTTCTTACTGTCATCTCATTAGTTTCATTGATATTCTGTATTCAGTAATATTCATGCATATCATACCATGTCTCAGTCTCAGTTGTTATTATTTGGCACATCAAATTATTATTTCGGGCTAGTTTCATGCATTGTGAGCCCGTGTGTATAAGATTGGAGAGTGATGACTGAGTGAGGTCGAGAGCCTGATTATGAGTGACTGATATGGGATCGGTTTGCATGCCGTAGTGTTTATGTTGATGATTGTGATAGCGCTTGGGCTGTAGGAGCCCCTCCGGAGTCTGTAACACACTTCCAGTGAGCGCAGATGATATTTGAGGGATGGATCTTCCCTGGGCATGGATCTTGTCCGAAGTAATTATACATGGAGATGGATCTTTTCCATATGGCTTGAATGGCCTTCCTCGATACTGAGCGATTGTTGTAAGTGATGTGTATATGTTCCGGGATGGATCTTCCCTGAGCCTGATGGCCATATACAATACCGAGTGGTTGAGCACTTGAGAGTGGAGATACATGGTACATTTTCATGCATTTTGTGCATTGACACTTAGAGATATGCTAAGCTTAATACTTTACATTGTTTAGATATGCATTTACTTTACCTCTTGAGTTGAGTACTCGAATGGAAAGCATGCCTACTTACAGTACAATTTAATTTGTTTATGTGTTGAGGTTTAGTCAGTCACTACCTCTCAGTCCATAGATTGGACTCGTTACTTATTGAGTTGGTGTACCCACGTTACCCCTTGCACCTTGTGTGCAAATTCAGGTATCTCATTTTACGACAACGGCTGTTGACTATTCCAGTCGCGGACTTTTCGTCGGAGATAGCGAGGTAGTTGCTTGACGATCATAGTCCTTCCTTTCTCCTTCCTTATCTTCCTATTAGTGTATTTTTGGTTATTCTCAGACTATGATGTCTTGCTTTATTTCAGAATAGTTATAGTATTGGCTCATGACTTAGTGACACCCGATGTTGGGGTTTATTTTCCGTATTTTGGGTTTTGAGTTTATCTCTTTTACGCATATTTTAGCTTGAAAAGTCTATTATCTAATTTTTAATGAAATATATAATTGTTTGGAAGTGTGTCGGCTTGCCTAGTTCCACGATAGCCGCCATCATGACCAGTTTTTTTTGGATCGTGACAATGGACTTGGTCGAGGGTCACTTGGTACCTCTTGCAGAAATCAATGATAACTGGTCGAGGAGACCCAACGTGAAAGGGTAAGTGTAATCACTTAAAAACCCCTCCACGTGGGTGGTAATACTTTCGTCAGGAGTAGGGATCTGTACAACAAATTCGTCCCCCCAGTTACAGTCCCTCTTTACATCCTCGAGATATCCCGTTGTTATCGAGCAGATATATCTCGACACGTGCTCGTATCGACCAGGGACCGATGGAGGGTTTTCGACTTTGAAGTTGGGATTTTAGGACACACGGGCTAGGAACATACTCGCTAGGGAGTGGTTCCACCTGCGTTTTATCGCTGGCCGGCCGTGAAGAAGAAGAAGAAACCTTTTCTTTTTGTGGAATGGTTTTGGAAGTTTTCGCCATTGATTCAAGTAGAAGAAAGCGGAAAGTGTTGAAATATTGTGGTTTGAAACTACCAAGGTTGGATCAAAGAGCGATGAAAGGGAAGATATAGAGAGAGTTTTAAACCTTGGAGAATTGATAAAGATGAAAGTGAAAGTTTTGATTCAACAAAAGAGTTCATATTTATAAAACTACGGTGATGGTTCGACGGTGCAAGTGGCCGACCGCCCACTGACGCGCATTAATGGTTTGGACAAGTGTACCTACGTGATGTTTCAGTCACTTCCATCGCTTACATCACTAGGATGACATCACTGTTTATCGAGGTCATAAAAAAATTGAAGCTCCAGTCGTTTCTTATCATTCTAATAAACTAGGGGACTATCTGTATACGGTAGAAATCGGGGCTACCCGATTTCACTATTTGGTCGAGATAGGAATGTCACGTTGAAGAGCTAGGACGTTGAGTCCGAATTCGAATCCTCTTTTCAGATCGAGATCAATGTCAATCAAAGCCAGAAAGAAACAGATTCTGAGTAATATCGGCATGGCTTTATAACGGAAAGGGCGAGATATCCACGATTGGTCAAGGATCGTGGCGTAAATCTCAGAACGAATTAAGTCTGTAGCGGTTAATCAGTTGTTGATATGATTTCCTACTGTAATTAGAAGTATACGTTAATTAGAACTCATCTACTATATAAATAGGAATTCCATTCATTTGCGATCATTTGTGGCACCGCAGGTGCGGAAGTTTGGCTAAGTGAAAGGATTCCGCAGGTGCGAGTCAATTATCGCACCTGCGAGGCCGCATGTGCGGGAGGTCGATCGCAGGTGTGGGATTTGAGGACCTTGGGGTTTTCCACAGGTGCGCACCTGGGATCCGCAGGTGCAGTTCCGCAGGTGCGAGTAAGTGGTCGCAGGTGCGGAACAACTGTTTAGAGAGTATAAAAACACGCCTTCGCGAATTTTAGTCATCTTTCTCAATGTTTCATCCGAGTTTGAAGCTTTTGGAAGGGTTTTGAAGAGGGGATTCAATAGTTCTTCATTGAGGTAAGGTTTTTGGACTCTAAACTCGTTTCTATGTGATTAAAGGTCGGATTTATGGTGGAAAATTAGGGAAAAATCAGTGCAAATTGGGTAATTAGGGCTCGAGATTAAAAGTCTTTAAAATGGGGATTTGAGGGGTCATTTGGACTCCGAATTTAGTGTTCTTTATAAGTACGGACTCGTGAGATGATGAAGAACAGTTTTGTATAAAAATTTTTGAGTTTCGGGACGTGGTTCCGGAGGGTCAGGTTTGACCAATTTCGGGATTTTTGAGTATTTTTTTCGATTGGGATTAGTTCATTAGCTTATTATAATGATATACATCTGATTTTTGGTAGATTTGGAGAACTCGGAGGACGAATTTAGAGGCAATGTCACTGCGGAGTAGTATATTAGCCGATTTTGAGGTAAGTAACGCTTCCAAAATTGGAACTGAGGGTTCGGAACCCCAAACTATTTGATATATGATGTTAATTAAGGTGACGCACTTGCCAAGTGATGGGCATGCGGGCGTACACCGAATATTTGTAGCCTGGCTCATCCCATGGAACTGTCTAATGGTTATCTCAGGTTGATATTGTACTGTGAAGGTGGTATTTACCATGAACGAAATAGAAATCATGCTAAGTATAAATGTTAAGGCTTCACGCCGATATGTTCAGACCGGAACGGTCGATTATTGCTGTGTCTATTTATGATCATTGTTTTCATGTACTCAATCTTGTTATAGTATATGTTTCATGCCTGAGTCTCGTAAGTTTCTAGTTTATTCTCTATTATCATTGGTTTGGACTGATTTTCATATGTTAGAGCATTGTGAGTGAGACTGGAAGGTACTGACTGAGTGAGGCTTGGAGCCTGGTTTTGAGACAGTTATGAGGTCGGACTGCACACCGCAGCGACCCTGGAATCATGCCTTCGTTGGCTTGATATAGCGCTTGGGCTGAAAGGAGCCCCTCCGGAGTCTTTACACCCCTAGTGAGCGCACAGATATTGAGGGATGGATTTCCCTGGACATGGATCTTGTCCGAGTATTATGTTCCGGAGATGGATTTTCTCCGTAGGTCTTATGTTCCGGAGATGGATTTTATCCGTGGGTCTTATGTTCCGAAGATGGATTTTCTCCGTAGGTTTTATGTTCTAGAGATGGATTTCCTCTGTGGGTATTATGTTCCGGAGATGGATCTTCTCCGTGGTGGCTGGATCGACCTTTTTCTTCAGTACTATCTGACAGTGTCACTTGTGTTTATTTAATATCCGGGATGGAATTCCCTGGGCCGAGAGGCCGTAGTCTAGTACTGAGTGGACCGCCTTATGAGAGTTTGGTTACTGAGTATACATCATTCTTGATTCTATATGAATTCATGCTAGGATTCAGAGTTACAGACATATGTTGATGCATCGTGTTTATTTCCTGATATATTACTGTCATGTCCGAGTTATATACTGTTGTTCGAATTATCGTAGGTTTAGTCCGTCACTACCTCTCAGCTCGTAGTTTGGTTTCGTTACTAGTGAGTTGGTGTACTCACGTTACCCCCTGCACCTTGTGTGCAGATCCAGGTACAGCGGGATTCAGCTCTGGTCAATGAGTAGCAGCAGTTTCATTATAGTTGGCGAGGTATCAGTTGGCGACCGTGATCTCGTCTTCTCTTCCTTTTCTACCGTCGTATTTATTTTCAAACTATGTTGGTCATTTCTTTTTGGTTGTATTAAGTATAGCAGCTCATGACTATGTCACACTGGATCAGGGGTTTGTAGGATTTGGGTTTTGAATTTCATAAAGTGGTTTCTAAATTTTGATTTATTATTATTTTTATCCACATACTTGTTAAGAAGGATATTTTATTGGAAATTGTATTTAGTTAGATAAAATGGGTGGCTTACCTGGTTCCACGACAGGTGCCATCACGACTCCGAAAATGGGCCGTGACAAGTTGGTATCAAAGCGCTAGGTTAAATAGGTCTCACCAGTCATGACCAGGTTTAGTAGAGTCTTATGTATCGGTACGGAGACGTCTGTACTTATATTCGAGAGGTTGCAGAACCTTTAGGAAAAATCTCACATTCTCGAACTCTTGTCGTGCGAATCCATTGATTCAACCTAAAGCGTAATTCTTTGAACTCCTTTCATGTATTCAAACGCGCACGTGAGCGCTCGGTATCAGCCGTGCACCGATGGTTTGTGACTTCCATGAATGGGATGTGATTTTAGCATGCTTGGGGCCAGTTTGGAGGACTTGAGGCCGGATTTTTTGTCTGTAGCTTGAGTGCCGAGATTTCATTTGTGTGAGCATATGTATTGGGGACTTATAGGTCCGTTGGTGTCCTTATTGATGGAACTTTGTGACTAGATGACTACGTGGTGAGTTTGATTGATAGTTAGATGTGTTCAGGTTGTTTGATTGTGACAAGAATGGACTAGCGGGAAATGTGGCAAGGACCATTAAGTATTTGACGTCTATATTGATTTAGGATACGGCTTCGAGTTGTGAGTGTATTGAAGGACCTCCCGTGGGGTTTAGTTGTGGAATGAAGTAGATTTTTCTGTTGTGTTATGAGTTCCTGGTGATGTCTTTTGGTTTGACCAATGCCCCAGCAGCGTTCATGTATTTGATTGACGGTGTATTCAACCGTGTTATAACTCCTTTGTTATTGTATTTATTGATGGCATCCTGTCGTACTCGTGTAGCCAGGGATAACATACTCGGCATTTGATAATGGTATTACAAGGGTATAGGGAGAAGAAGCTTTGTGCGAATTTCTCCAAGTATGAATTGTTGGCTTAGTTCAGTATCATTCTAGGGACACGTGGTGTCCAGTGAAGGTATCTATGTGGTCAGACGAGTTTGAGTGGAGCTTCCAGAAGCTCAAGAATTCCTGGACCACAACTCCAGTGTTAGTATTGCCATCAACTTCAGGTTCTTATACCACTTATGGGATGTCTCGAGGGCAGGCAGTGGTTGTGTTCTACTGTAGGAAGGTATAGTGATTGTGTGATAGCTATGATATTCGGAAGTGTATAGGGAGATAACATTTTGAGATTTAGCAGGTAGGGGTATCTCCTGCGGGTTGTCCTGAGATGTGTGACCCTTATGTTTATCTGTAGTAAGTTCTCTCTATCAGTAAATGATGCATGTTTAGATTTGAGTTTAGATCGCTTGTGGGAGTTGGCATGACCATCACAATGGTGGATGCGAGATTGGAAATTGATTTGAGTGTTAGATGGTTTGGGTCATATAAGCTTATGGAGGATTTAGTTGAATCCCACCACATCATGGTGGCAGTGATAATGTGTGGGCATAGTCTTGTTTGTCGTGATCCTTGGTTTTGAGCCAAGTGGGGGAGTTCGTTATTGATAAGTTGATTACATGATTATGTGTTGTATTGGTTTCGGTTCGAGGTATTTTGGTGAATCAGCTATAACCTACAGAGGTGGAGTCAGGGAATGACTTGAGTGATGGAAATTTCTTCGATACAAGTTGTAATGTAATTTACGGATAGTGGAATTCATTGTATGATGAGGTTGTATTGGTAAGTGTAGAGTGTGCAATTGTATGAGCGTTCTTGTTGCTTCAAAGGTGTGTATTACTTTCCTAGTATGTGGATTGCAAGCGGGGTCAGGTCATTCTGTTTACTTGGTTAGTGTAATTGAAATTTCGTAGAGTAAATGGCATTCGAGAATGGTTCAGACGGATTCAAGGTTATATGTAGCGATCGAGGATCTTCAAGGTGTGAGAAGGGCTAGAACTGAGATTACGGGAAAGGTGTCAAGGCTTGTGGTGTATTCGCATTATCATGGATTTTATCCACCAGTATCAGGAAAGTGAAGGTAATGACTTTAAATTCGTAGGAAGTCTCTTCAGGGTAAGTATTTCTAATGTGGTGCATTTGGGGATAATTGAGGGAGTATTTAGCGGCCTATGAGCCTTAGATGGTATATTTTTTATACTTGGGTTTCGTGCGGTGAGTCGGGATTGAGAATTGTGGTATTATGGCAAGAAGAAGTATCAATTCGAAGGTAAGTCAGAAGGAACTTGAATAAATAGGACAGCTAGGTTGGATCGGGATAATAAGTGATATGGTTAGTTCTTTTGGTGTTTATAAGGTAATGAGTTGTTACAGGTGTTTATTATCAATTCTCTTGGGATTTGGTGGCATGCGTAGCTTGGTTGAGTTAGAAGGATTCAGTCCTGATGGTTTGGTGTTGTACAAGTGTGATTCGGGAGTTATTAATGGTTTCTACCACGGTTGGAGATGTATATTTCTACGTGCCTGAGGGCCAGGTGATTAGTGATTTTGTTTCTAGATGGGATCGAATGGAAAGTTCTTGGCTAGATGGGTACGTAGTTGTTGTGGCTAGGAAGGGAGCATGAATTTCTCATATTTATCATAGGATTGCATGGCGTATGCGGTATTTTGTGTATAGTATGGAGTGACATATGTGAGGTCACGGTTCAGTTCTGGAAGGAAGGTCAGAACTGGAAGCTTCAGATGATTAGGTAAAGGATACCACTATTGGGTGGCTGGATGAGAGTATACATTCATCAAGGACATTATGTTTAAGGCAATGTGTTGAATAAGGGTGCTTCATTGGTGTTACGATGTTCTTTGTTGGATCGACTGCTGATATTCAAGGTTTCTTGGTGACACAGAGGAATTATGGGGGTATCCCTCACGAAATGATAAATTATTAGGGGCGTGTTATACATTTGAGCGGGTGGAATTGATATCAGATATGGTAATTGGTGCGCCTCATAGATTTTGAGACTGGGAGTTTTCATGAACAGATTATTTTTGTAGTTGTGAACTACGAGGATATGAGCAAGCTAGTCAGGTGTTAGTATATGCCATGATTCAGTCATTATGAACGTTCGGAGAGTTATCTACCTATTGTGGGTGACCAGAGTTGACTTATAGTTATTGGTAGGCCGGTATGGGTGTATGGTCTGCACCGAGTCAGAATTGTTGACTCCGAAATGCTATTGTTGAGGGATGTACCATTTGATTGTCATTGAGCTTATTCGTGCTTTGGAATGATCTATGAGTTACCTTTCAGTGTTCGAGGAGTTGTGATCATTGGTTTTATATGCATAGGGTGCGGTCCTAATTGGGCTTATTAGGATTGAGACGCGTTGGTCACGTTATTGCTAGTTCGGGTGGCATGGTGTCGTTCAATTTTCTCCCGTGATTATGGAAATGCACTTTGAGTAATTGATGTCGAATTTCGCATGGTTATTGATTTTGAGCAAGGTGGTTTGGAGTGTGTCATGTGGTCCAGCGGTTGGATGGGGTCACACTTTGAAGCTCGGTTAGGTAGAAGTATGATCCTTGGTGTCGGATTTGTGTGATATGGTTTCACGATGTGTATCAGGCTTTTAGTATGATGTGTTAATGGTAAGTGTTAGTGGCAGGATAGCCCTCTCGTGCGGGTCTTCTTTATTTAATGAATTGAAGTCTTGGTATGTGGTTATTAAGAGCACACGTTTCACAAGTTATGGATCTGGATGGTATTGATACTGATTGGGCGAATGGTTACTAGGTTATACGTGTTTCTTCATCATCGGTAGTATATGAAAGTGTTAGAATAAGGCATGGTTTGATAAGAAGGTATGTACCAGTATTGCGTTGTTTGAACAACTGTTGTGGTTAGGAGTTATCGCTATGAGTGGTTGAGCCATGAGGTATATTATGTGATTTCATCTTGGGTTATGGATATGGTTTGATACAACGTGTTCAGACTATTTCAGATTATAGTCATGGAAATTTGAATTTGTAAATTATTTCAGAAGTGGAAACTTGGTTTTAAGGTTATGGGTCACGATTTGATAATGAAATTTCAGTTATGTTGTGTTATCGGACGTAGATGGGGTAGGGTGACATGGGATAACATCCGAATATGTGCATGGAAGGTTACAAAACAATTTTTGGTGGTGTTGGAATAGCTCTAGGCACGTTCGAGGACGAACGTATGTTTAAGTGGGGGAGAATGTAACGACCCGGTCTGTCATAACGTAGAACTTGTATTTTTTTTACTGTCATTGACTTGTCATGGATTGGTTATTCTATTATTGATGTGTTAGAGTCGACAGGCTTGCAATCGGAATGGTTAAATGAGAATTCAGTAACTTAGTCTTTAAAGATAGCCTTATAATGGAAAAAGTCAACTGAGAGTTGACTTATTGGGAAACGACTTCAGAATGCGGATTTTATGACTCGAATAGCTTCGTTAGGTGATTTGGGACTTAGGAGTGTGTTCGAAATATTTTTGTGATGTCCGGTTTAGAATTAGGCTTGAATTGGCGAAAGTTAGTTTTTGACGATTTCTGGTTGGCAGTGGAAAATAGGCTATCGGGGTCGGAATGGAATTCCGACAGTTGGAACAGGTTTGTAATCTCATTTTGGATATGCCTGCAAAATTTCAGGGCAATCGCAGTTGTTTTGGGTAGTTTCGGCATCGTTGGTAGAATTTAGAAAAATTCAAAGTCCATAGGCTTGAATTCGATGTGTTTTTGGGGTTTTGATGTTATGTTTGATGTTTCGGAGGCTCGACTAAGTTTGAACGATCATATATGATGCGCTGGTATTTTTTGGTTGGGTTCCTGAGGGGCTCGGGATGGTTTCAGATGGTTAACGGGGAGTGTGGAATGGTTTTGTCACTGCTGATGTTGCTGGTGTTTTCTCACCTGCGGATGGGGAGCCGCAGGTGCGGTTCCGCAGGAGCGGACGTGGAACCGCAGGTGCGGAACTTTGTCTAAGTGAGAGGATTCCGCAGGTGCGAGTCAATTGTCGCACCTGCGAGGCCACAGGTGCGGGAGGTCGATCGCAGGTGTGGGATTTGAGGACCTTGGGTTTTCCGCAGGTGCGCACCTGGGATCTGCAGGTGCGGTTCCGCAGGTGCGAGTAAGTGGTCGCAGGTGCGGAACCACTGTTCAAAGAGTATAAAAACATGCCTTCGTGAATTTTAGCCATCTTTCTCAATGTTTCATCCGGGTTTGAAGTTTTTGGAAGGGTTTTGAAGAGAGGATTCGATAGTTCTTTATTGAGGTAAGGTTTTTGGACTCTAAACTCGTCTATATGTGATTAAAGGTCGGATTTATGGTGGAAAATTAGGGAAAAATCAGTGCAAATTGGGTAATTAGGGCTTGGGATTAAGAGTCTTTAAAATGAGAATTTAAGGGGTCATTTGGACTCCGAATTTAGTGTTCTTTATATGTACGGACTCGTGAGATGATGAAGAACAGTTTTGTATAAAAATTTCTGAGTTTCAAGACGTGGTCCCGGAGAGTTGGGTTTGACCAATTTCGGGATTTTTTGAGTATTTTTTTCGATCGGGATTAGTTCCTTAGCATATTATAATGAGATACATCTGATTGTTGGTAGATTTGGAGCACTCAGAGGCTGAATTTAGAGGCAAGGGCACTGCGGAGTATTATATTAGCTGGTTTTGAGGTAAGTAACACTTCCAAACTTGGAAGTGAGGGTTCAGAACCCTAAACTATTTGATATATGATGTTAATTAAGGTGATGCACTTGCCAAGTGATGGGCATGCGGGCGTACACCGAATATTTGTAGCCTGGCTCATCCCATGGAACTGTCTAATGGTTATCTCAGGTTGATATTTGTACTTTGAAGGTGGTATTTACCTTGAACGAAATATAAATCATGCTAAGTATAAATGTTAAGGCTTCACGCCGATATGTTCAGACCGGAACGGTCGATTATTGCTGTCTCTATTTATGATTATTGTTTTCATGTACTTAGTCCTGTTATAGTATATGTTTCATGACTCAGTCTCGTAAGTTGCTAGTTTATTCTATATTATCATTGGTTTGGACTGATTTTCATATGTTAGAGCATTGCGAGTGAGACTGGAAGGTACTGACTGAGTGAGGTCTGGAGCCTGGTTTTGAGACAGTTATGAGGTCGGACTGCATACCGCAGCGACCCTGGAATCATGCCTTCGTTGGCTTGATATAGCGCTTGGGCTGAAAGGAGCCCCTCCGGAGTCTTTACAGCCCCAGTGAGTGCACAGATATTGAGGGATGGATTTCCCTGGACATGGATATTGTCCGAGTATTATGTTCCGGAGATGGATTTTCTTCGTGGGTCTTATGTTCCGGAGATGGATTTTCTCCGTGGGTCTTATGTTCCGGAGATGGATTTTCTCAGCGGGTCTTATGTTCCGGAGATGGATTTCCTCCGTGGGTATTATGATCCGGAGATGGATCTTCTCCGTGGCGGCTGGATCGGCCTTTTTCCTCAGTACTAGGTGACGGTTCACTTGTGTTTATGTAATATCCGGGATGGACTTCCCTGGGCCGGGAGGCCGTAGTCTAGTACTAAGTGGACCACCTTATGAGAGTTTGATTACTGAGTGTACATCATTCTTTATTCTATATGAATTCATGCTAGGATGCAGAAATACAGACATATGTTGATGCTTCGTGTTTATTTCCTGATATATTACTGTCATGTCTGAGTTATATACTGTTGTTCGAATTATCAGAGGTTTAGTCCGTCACTACCTCTCAGCCCGTAGTTTGGTTTCGTTACTACTGAGTTGGTGTACTCATGTTACCCCCTAAACCTTGTGTGTGTAGATCCAGGTACAGCGGGATTCAGCTCTGGTTAGTGAGTAGCAGCAGATTCATCAGAGTTGACGAGGTATCAGCTGGCGACCGTGATCTCGTCTTCTCTTCCTTTTCTACCGTCGTATTTATTTTCAGACTATGTTGGTCATTTCTTTTTGGTTGTATTAAGTATTAGCAGCTCATGACTGTGACACTGGATCCGGGGTTTGTAGGATTTGGGTTTTGAATTTCATAAACTAATTTCAAATTTTGATTTATTATTATTTTTATCCACAAACTTGTTAAGAAGGATATTTTATTGGAAATTGTATTTAGTTAGATAAAATGGGTGGCTTGCCTGGTTCCATGACAGGCGGCATCACGACTCCGAAAATGGGCCGGGGTTCGACTTTTGGGTCGATTTTTATAATATTGTAAAAGATTGTGACTTTATTATTCGGAATAGTTCCTTATACGTTTTATATGTATTTTGAAGTTGTTTTAGTTGATTTTGAGCCGTCTGGAGGCCTTCATCGCCCGAGAAGTCTATTTTTGAGTACTGGGTTGTCATCTTTGAGGTAAATATCTTATCTAACCTTGTGTGGGGGAAGTACACCTTAGGATTAAGTATTCTATGTTGATTGTAGTTCGCCTATGCAAGGTGATGATTGCGTACTCGGACTTATTTGCAAATAGATTGCCCTTTAGGGATTTTAGGTCCTTATGTTCCCCGTGTAAGAATTGAAATTGTTATATCTGGATTCCTGATTTCTAGTTTCATCTCTTCCTGCTCAAATTATAAGTACTTGCCTAGCATTCCTTGTTTCTTATATGATCTTAATTGACTTAAATGAAGACTTTGTGTCCTACTGTTATACTATATCTTTCTTCATATGCTGCCTATGTGACAAAAACTAGTATACTCTCGCCCTATAATTGTCTAACAAGTAATTGGAATATCTATAGGTTGGTCAAGCATGTCCGTGAGTCGTACATTGTGATTTAAATGATTTTTCCATTAAGTACTACTTAGGTTTAATCGATGACCGCCCATGTTGATGGTATTTCTTTGATGCTGCCTATTTACTGAGCATTTGTTCAAACTGAATTTATTCGATGAAGCTAATTGTCTAAGTGAGATTGGTTATAGCTGACTCCCTTGCCGGGATGATTTGGTTCTTGGTTGCGAACTTGAATATATAGAATCGTTGCTATATTTGCCTTGTTTTCCCCTCGTTATGCTGCTTTCTCATTGTGCTTGGCATTTCTTTCGATGGCTAGTTCTTATGAGTGAGTTTTTACTATTTTTGTGACTTAAGTCTTGTATTGATTTGCTCATCGCACTTTGCATTTGGTCTTGTTTGCTTTTGCCGGTTGTGGAAATATATGTTGTTTATGTCGCATTCTGGTTGTTTTCCTCAGTGGCTGCATTACATATTTAAATTGGGACTACGGACCGAGATCCGGGAGCTTTCCCCCTATACTACATTGCAAATTTAAATTGGGACAACGGACCGAGATCCGGGAGCTTTCCCCCTATACTGCATTGCATATTTAAATTGGGACTACGCACGGAGATCCGAGAGCTTTCCCCCTGTACTGCATCACATATTTAAATTGGGACTACGGACGAGATTCCAGGAGCTTTCCCCCGATACTGCATTGCATGACAAAGTCTGAGTTGCAGACTGAGTTCCGGTGGTTTTATCATTGAGTTTATTGGCTAAGGCCTGACGTGAATAAATTGATGCAATGCTGAGTTGCTAGTGTTTTATTGGGTTGTGGTTCCCGACATTTGGCTTGCATTCTTTCCATTCTCTTTGCGTATTTCTATTACGTTGTTTGTTGATCGTAATTATTGAATTTTCTTCCGTATTATTTGATCGTACCGTTATTTATATCAAAAAATCTTTAGATAGATATTATGTTTCGGTCATTGATACATTTATGTCTTTTTACTTATCAGACCAGTGGTGTCTTGACTAGTCCTCGTCACTACTTCACCGAGGTTAGTCTTGATACTTACTGGCACCGCTGTGGTGTGCTCATACTACACTTCTGCGCATTTATGTGTGTAGATCCAGGTTATTATTATTGTTAGCTGCATGGATCGTTGATGAGGAGACTCAAGGTAAACCTGCTGCTGCGTTCGCAGGCTTAAGAGTCACTGTTATGGTAATGTATTCGATGTATTCGAGCAACTGTATTTATGAATACAATAGCAAAAATCAGGTGAAAAATAGGGCAGTCTAGTTGTCAGCCGCTGTATTCACATGTATAGATACCATGTATTCATGAATACAACGTAATAATAGGTCTCTCCAGTTGTTTAATAACGGAAAGCTGCTAATTTAACGGGATACAATCCTAATATAACTCACATAAATCAATTATAACACACAACATTATCAATACAATTAATGAGAAGATTTATAAGACGCTAAACACTAAAAAACAGAGCATTTTTCAGAGTTTCAGTCCCTCTTTTTTTCTGATACAACTCGAGTTTTTTTTTGACATTATTTGAGGTTCTGCTCATAATTGATACAAGTATCTACAAAAATATTTTGAAATTCAATTTTCTATATATGAATACATCATGTATTTATGCCGGATACAACCTCTAATAGTAACCAGCTGTCTGCATATTTCATAATAAACCTAGTGCTTGTATTCTGTTGTACCTAACAGTTGTGTTCAATGTATTCAAGTTTATTTTTGTATTCAAAATATTTTATTTATTCCTAATATATGGTATTACTTATTTATTGAGTATATTTCATTGGTCGTATTCATTGATTTTTTTATTTGTATTGAGAGTATTTTACTACATTGTTGTTTTAAATACAGATGGATACAGTTAGGTTGAAAATAAAGATGAATACAATTAGATTGAATGCATAACTAATTGATGAATAACATCAAAATGATTAAACTAACAGTATATTTAAAATAACTCAAATACATATAAATACATCTAAATACAACAGTCAAAAATCATTATACAAAATAAAAATCAGTGTATGCCTTATCGAATACATATAGATACATCTTTATACAAGAAGAGAAAACCACTGTAGAACTAAAAATCAAATTATGCGGACTCGAATACATATAAATACATCTACAATTAGTGTCATTGTGTATTTTTATTCTCATTTCGGCTTCAATGGTTGCTGATGAACCTGCAAATACAGGTTCCTCTTGAGTGATTTGCAAATCAAAAGATGGTGAGTACGATAAATTGATATCGTTGTTATGCAAGAAAATGGGTGCGAGCAAACGTTCAGTGTTACTTAAAGTAACCGGACGATATCCGTATTCCGTTACTCCGCAAGGGGTTGCTTTTTACTCGGAGTTTAACAACGACGATGATGAAACTTTGAGTGATTTTCTGAGGACTCTAGATGAATTCCTGGAATTTCTTTTAATCACAATGTTGNCCCAGTCATCGGGTGGTTATTCTGGAGCAGTTTTTGCCGGACAGGTTCCGGATGAAAGACTTTTCTTTGATTTAAACTTATCACTGCCGGGGAATGAGGAGGCAGAAAATAATTTCTATCCTTCTTTCCAATATTCACAAGACGAGTGGTAAATTTATGATGTGATTTCTGTTAATTATGTATATTTTTAGTGTATTGAATTTGTATTAACGCTCATATATTGAATCGGGGGTACCGGCCGGATATGAATTTTACAAGTGGCCCATTCGGTAGTCATCACCCAATTGAAAACGTCCATCATGGAATTTCATCACATTACAACTTGTAAGTCAATTTATATAGCTATATGAAAAGTATTTATTAATTTCAGTAGCTTATATTTTTTTTGGTTGTGCAGTGAAAACGAGCAAGTTGAACCACCCGTACTCACTCAATTGCCTGAAAATGAAGTATTACATCGAGATCTGGCTGATGCATAGAGTGAGGAACATAATAGTGATTACGACAACAATGCCGATGAATCCGGAGACGAGACACCCTTTCCTCGTGAGGATGGTGATGATGAGATNTTGCCAAGCGAGCGGGATGTGGAAGCTCTCACAAGGGATTTTGATGAAATCCGGGCAGAAATGTGGGATGAGTCTAGACCAACGGTGCTTGCAAAGGGGATGTTTTTCCCCGATAAAGCGCGCGTAAGCAGGGCTTGTAAAATGAACAACGTAAAAGAGTGCCGTGAGATGCAGGTAATGGAGTCAAGTCCAGATGTATACAAGTTTGTTTGCCGCAGGTGGTTTTGGCCATGTCCTTGGATGTTTCGTGCGTCCAAGAAGAAGACAGGTATGTGGAAAGTGGGTAAATACATTCCCATCCACACATGTGAAATGGACACATTCAACGGTAATCACTTCAACTTGGATATTGACTTGATTTCTCTTGTACTTATTCCGCACATCGAAGCGTCCATAAGGTATAAAATCAAAGAGTGCATTACAGCAGTCCACCAGGAATATGGACATACCATTACGAGAAGAAAGGCATTTCTTGGGCGCAAACGAGCATTTGAAATTGTCTACGGTAACTGGGATAAGTCTTTTGCAGGTCTACCAAAGTACATGGCCGCACTGCAGCACTTTAATCCCGGAACAGTCGTTGAATGGAAGCTTGAGCGGAGTTCGGGAACACCAGAATACATATTCAATTACGTGTTCTGGGCGTTTAAGCCAGCAATTGATGGTTTTTTGCATTGTCGGCCCGTAATATGCATAGACGGAACTCATGTCTATGGAAAGTACGATATCAAGCTTTTGATAGCCGTGGCAGTGGATGCTAATGGCCAGATATTTCCTCTGGCTTTTGCTGTTTGTGCCAATGAAAGCACAGAGACGTGGACGCTGTTTTTGAACCACCTGAAAGAGCACGTTGTGAAACAGCGTTCAGGTATTTGTCTAATATCTGATCGTCATGGTGGTATATTACGTTCTGTGGACAACTTGCCTGCATGGCAAGAGCCTTATGCATACCACCGTTACTGTGTGAGGCACTTTAAGGCCAATTTTCAGAAGGTATATCCCAAGAAGGATCTACATGATTTGATATGGATGGCAGCAACGGACCACCAACAACACAAATTTCGGACGCATATGGAATCTATTAGGCAAGAAGACGAGGCAGCCTATTGTTGGCTAATGCGACATAACCCTGAAAAGTGGACTTTGCATGCGGATGGTGGCAGACGATGGGGAGTTCTTACTACAAACGTGTCAGAGTCCTTCAACGGGTTATTGAAGTCGGCAAGAGGATTGCCCGTCACAGCCATGGTGCGAATGTCGTTCAAGCAGATGGCGGAGAGGTTTGTTGAACGGTCTGCAGCTACAACGGAATTGATGGAAATGGGTGTTGAATTTATGCCAGTGCCGATGTAGAGATTTGAGAAATACAGACGGCGAGCACATTGGCATTCATTTTTGCAGTATGATCTGAAAGAAATATTTTTGAAGTTCGCACCGCTATCCATCAAAATCGGGGGAATAATGTACATACTGTAAATGAATCATCAAGGTTATGCTCTTATGGGAAATGGTCCATAATCCACATGCCTTTCTCACATGCCATCAAGTGCTTTCAACGTATTAGTTTTGGGGAGACCAACTATGTTGATCAA
>ML412395.1:1874-24179 GCA_005239525.1 Nicotiana knightiana | reverse complement strand
TTTTTTGTGGTTTTTTTTTTTGGGGGGGGGGGGGGGGTTAGCCATCTGGTATCCGGAACCCACTGGCTTTGACCAATCCAAGTGTAGGGCCCAGTGTGAAGTCCTTCCTGCCAAGGATTCTCCATTCCGAGGGCTCGAACCCGAGGGCTCGAACTCGAAACCTTTGGTTAAGGGTGGAGTGAACCCATCCATTTGGTGGTTTGAGGTATAATTGATTGAAAGTGTGTAACTTTGAATAGTGATAAAATCAGTTCACCAGGGAAGTGTTTAATTTGTTCAGATTCGTGAGAACTTACGTGTTTTCTAAATTTTTTGGTTCTTGATGTTTAAGTTTCTTTATGAAGTAATTGGGTAGTGGTGACCGAAAGATGGTAAAGGAGGACGGCGGAACAACTTTATACATTAAATTTGATTCTTCAAGGAAGTACTTTTCCACAACATGTTTTTAGATGCAAAAATTGCAGTTCACTTGTCTTTGCTGATGTAGCCTAGGAGTTTGGAGCAGTTATAAAAACTAGCTACTGCAAAATGTAGGTCTCTAAGTTATTTTCCTCAATAGGTAATCAAACATAAATCATGCTGTTATGTGCTCGAATCCAGTCTGTATGATGACGGAAGAAACTATAAAAGGGGTGGTACTCTGCTCTTGTCATCAGATAGTCCAAAATCCCGATCTCACCATCCATATAAACCTCCATGTATTTGTAGCTTATCAAAGATAAGTAAATAAACTTGATATTTCAAACTGTGTATATAGTAGTATAGTCTCTAAACCTCATTGAGAACACAGGTCGATATGGTTTTCATGATCTCCGGAAGAGTCAAAGTTGTTTCCTCCTTGCCCTATTGCTTTTTTCATGCTTTCCAATATTTATGTAGCACAGAAGCTATTTTTGAATTAACTGACTGTAGACCTCTGTATTATGCACTATTTACTGGTTTATGTATTCTAAATGATTCTTACAGAAGCAAATGTCATTTGTAACAGAGCAGTGGTTGTCTGGGATCCGATAGTAAAACCAAATTAACTTCCTCAGTTCATGAACCATTGAATGGGCAGGAATATCTAGATCAGGTAGTCCATAAAGCTAAACTTTCAAAGGATTTTTGGACAACCAGCACGTGTGACATGGAGAGCAACAGTGCCGCTCAGTCACGAGGAAGCATCTCGTCGATTAGTACATCTACCCAGGCACATGATGCTCATGGCGCTGCAAATACGAACGAACATTCCGAATTTTTAAATCATGGTAGGTATTGAATCTTTTCTTGCTCACTTACCTTAATACCATTTCATACCTTTTTTTTGTTACCTTGTTTTTTATACAAACCACTATGCTTCCATTGAAAACTCTTTTACTCAACATGACCAACATAAGAGATCTCAGTTTGTCAAATCTGAACTTTAGATGGATAAAGCAGCATTCATGCCTCAGCCATAGTTTCTTTCTTTCCTTTGTTCCCTGGTCCTTCTCCCTCCCTTTCTAGACGGATGTGGACCTGTTGTCAGCCATGGATCATATCGACTGATTAGTTCTTCTCAAAATGTTCCCTTTCTTGCCCCTAGTGATTTGGTAGTCTTGAAAACGAATCATAATGCCTAGAGAAAATATGGGACGAGAAAGTTACTCTAATTAACAAACCTAGTAAGTATTTGTTCTCAAGCTTCTCTGGAGCCTAAATCACTTTCGATATAAGAGAAGATACTTTTAAACTTTTATCAAATATCAATTCTCTAGGATGTGGATGCTCCAGATAATTCCTCCTAATTCCCCTCCGGAATGTTAAAAGTTCTTGAAGATTGCTCTCTGTGTCTGTGTAAGGGTCCTAAGTTTAATCAGCCAATAGGTTTTAATTAAATATATTTTTTGAATTGTGGAATCTTTCCCTTGTTTTCTGGTCCTTGTCATCATCTTTTGTATATCTATTTCTATGAGTTATCTTATGCAGCTAGTTCTGTTCTGTTAGGAGTCCTTCTCTGGAGCCAAACCAGACAGCAATGGGTTGGACATAAAATTCCCGAGAAACCAAAACAGCTGCTTGAACCCAAATTAAGGTTTGAAAGTTATAATTTTACCGTACTATCTGATGTGTTGAGAACCCTGCACTGTCTTACATCAAATGGCTAAAAATGACCTAGTACTTCAAGTTTTAGGTTCTTATTAAACAACTGAGGTATGTTTTGTTGTCACTGTGCCTTTTTCGGTTCTTTGATAAAAAACGAAGAACTAAATCATACATGGTGTTACGCTGCAACTTATTTGAAAAACTGTGCTGTGCGGCAGGCGGCGACTAGATGTAAAAAATTGGAGTTTAATTTTCCCCGTCGATCTATTTGCGGAATTCAGTTAAAAACTAATGCTTTTGTTCCACACGGCCGGAGGATCCAATAGCGAACTCTTCTTTTCTTTACTCAGTGAAAGCTATGTTTCTTATTAGACTAGACTAGATGCAATTCTTGTGGCATGGGTAATTCTCTAATTAATTGAGTTTCCGAATTGTGATAATAAAATGTAGCATTTTATTCCTCTAGTATGCAAGTGTACGACATCTCACAATATCTTCTCTCTTAAACTCACAAAAACTAGATCCAAGCAAAAGAAGGCCCAACACGTTCTGATAGTATTGATGTTCGTTGTAAAGTTTTACACTAAGGAGCATATTCAACAGTCTATTAGTTGGAGCGAGCATATTCAACAGTCTTTTAGTTGGAGCGAACACCTCTTTGGTTTAATAACCTTGTTTAGTTGAGTCATGTCATAGCAAATTTTAAAAATCAAACTGCTTAAAGCTCCTTAGAGGTAATTTATATCCCATGTGAATATAGCACGCATTGGAGTTTAGGGAAGGCTCTTTGGCCTCGGCTAAATATTATGAATTGCTTAACCGCTTAATTCATATTCTTAGATTTTTATTACGTTAGGTGGTTTTGTTCGTCTCAGGTACTGTATTACTGTTATTTGGTACCACTTATCCTTTATCTCTCCCTTTTTCTTTTCTCTTCCTTCTTTCTTCCTTCCTTGCTTTCCTCTTCTTCTTCTTACCTTTCCTGAGCCGAGGGTCTATTGGAAACAACATCTCTACCTGCATTAGGTAGGGGTAAGGTGTGCGTACAGACTACCCTGTCTGTTTTTTGTTGTTGTTGTTGTTGTTTAACCGCATAATACTATTATCATCTCTGTCTCATAACTGATTTCTATGTATTGGCTATAGAATTTCCCTTTAAAGTTGTATAGAAAGGTCAAAATTTGCTTTTCTAGGGTGGTTCTACCTTAAGATTAAAAACTGAAAGAGGTACTGCAGCAGCGAGGATGATGTTTGTCAATGATTTGCACGAGTAGGATATTTAGATGTTTAGTGTGGATTTAAAAGAATAATCATGCTCGGACATTTTTGTTCTCTGCTCAAGTACATTTTTTCTATTGATGGATCTTACTTTGAAAGAAAATTTGGTTTTGCAGTTGGAATGCTACCTATGATAGTCTGCTGGGAAGCAACAAGCCATTTCCCAAGCCTATTCCACTTGCTGTAAGTCCTCTTGACAAAAAAACTTAAATGTATTGAATGCTTCTCATACTGTGCTTTATTTTACTTTCCCACTGTTATAAAAACATGTGCTTTGTTTAACTGCTATCCGCTCATACAAAACGGGCAGGAAATGGTAGATTTTCTTGTGGATGTTTGGGAGCAGGAAGGAATGTATGATTGAGATGTTGCAACGGTGGGTGCGCATAAATCAAAGGAGTAGGGCTTGTTAGGATGACTAAACTTGCTTTGGTTCGTGACGAAGAGGTTACTTGGTGGGGTGTTTTGTAAATGAGATGTAATCTACTTGGTGTGCATTTAAACATTGTGTTTGTGAAAATTGATGTTTGGCAGCGGATGCTTATTTCTTATGCTCTATTAATCGATTAAGGGAAAAGAACAGGAAATTCCACATTTAAGCCGACCTGATTTGTATTACAAGAAACTCTCGCGCAAAAGTAGTACTCTATTAATTTCGTCGATCATGACGTGTTTACCTTCCACCTATAGCATATGAAGTTTATCTTCAAAGTCTCTCCTCTCCTAATTAAACAACTTTAAATTCCGTGTGATCATCCTTTCAACCAGAGGGAATAATGATTTGATTTCGTTGTTTTATTTTCTTCTTTGTGTCTGACGAAAATGACTTGTAAAAGCTTTATTAGTTTAGTTTTATAACAGAAACCGAGCACGTATCATTTCCTGTTCCAAGCATCGGGCCAGCGTCCAGCGACAACTCAGTGGCATTACTACTAAATGGTTATTCGTCAACCTTGTCTTCTATATTGCTTTGATTGTTCCTTCCGTCTTCAGATTTAAAATAGTTGTGGAACAGTGATCAAGTTCGATAAATAATATCGAAATGCGTTGAAATTACTGCGAAGTATATTATTAACTTTCACCTATTACGTTATGGTAAAATTATAATAGCTTTACCTGTGATTGCTGAAGATGAGTTGGACACATTTTATTCAAAATTGAAGGAGCCCAGTAAATACTTTTGATTGGTAACCTAGTGAGGTAGTGTAGCTTCAACTCAAGAATGGAAACTCTGAATGACTTAACACAACGAATAGAATCGGGTTAGAAACTAAAAAAAAAAAAAACATAACGAATAGAATCGTCAAGTTAAACTCCAAGATTTCCTGCAGTTAAGGACAGGAATATGTCTATGTGATGTCATATCTAATCAGATGCCACTTTAATACTTGGATTCGTGGAGGACAGCACCCTGAAGCAGCTAGAGTGATAAGACACTGGGTTCTGTTGGTGTACCCAATCTTATCATATTCGTTAACAGGAAAAAAAAGTTGCTTTTTACTAAGTGAATCTCAATTTTTCTAAGTTTGTTGATTGGGTTCTATGATGGACTATGCGGGAAACTAGTAAAATATACCTTGAATCATGATAAATTAGATATCAAAAGAGAAATATATCAATAGAGACACAAATATTTTTACGTGGTTCGGCCAATTGACCTATGTCTACGACGGAAATGAGTAATCCATTATATAAAAAGAGAGTATAAAATATCGAAAAAATAACCTCACCAAGAGGCAAACACAAGTGAAACACTAACATTTGTCCCATAAAGTTCTCCCCCTAAATACGACTCTCAAACCCCATATGACTACATTATAGATACTACTGGATGTCAAGAAAAGATCCTCAATTTATAAAAATCCAAACTTTTTCCTACAAGAAAATGCACTACCCAAATATGGGAGATTTATAATTTTCTTTTAAAAGAAGGAAACCCAACTATATTAAATATAGTATGCTTTCTTTCAAAAAATAAGAAAACTATGATAAAGAAAATCAGAAAAAGCCCTGACATCCTCGTCCTTAGGTGATAGTAACAAAAGTGTACCTAAAGCAATGGGCCAAGGAAATTGAAAGGCATATATATCTAAGTTACCATGTTTTAAAAATGGGATAAATATTTGCTAATCTTGATTTCCATTTTCCATTATTGTCGTTACCTCAAAAACAAAGGAAAGCAAACGATTTGATTAATTGATTTGACTGGTCAGAATGACCTGTTGAAAAACTTTCACATTTTTGATATTGGAAAAATCAAGTTTGAACTTTGATGTAAGCAAAATTGTCAAACAGTCAACTGTGAGAGGCGTTGGTAACCTGCAGCAATTCCCAGATAGAGGAGCAGAAAATTTCAGAGTTGAAGTTTCAATGTGAAATGTCAAGTGATTGGTGAAGAAGCTTTTGGTATCAGCCTATTGTCCCTTGTTCCGGAAACAGTAGTAAACTTTTTTTCTATTAATAAATACCACTCACTGCTTGTAGTTCTTTGCTCATTCCCTGCATAAAACTTTAGGACAAAGCCATTATTATCAAACTAATGGCTCTTTCAAATACATGCACGTTTTGTCTGAAGATTGTAGTAACTTTGATTCTTTTATTGTCTCTTACATTTCAACCTTCTGAATCAGGTGAAGTCACAAGTTAACTTTTTGCTGAATTTCAATTCTTGTTTCAATTGTAGAGGAAAAAACTAACACAGATGGTGAGAGATTATTCATTTGCTTAATTTTGTGTTTGTTTCAGTGGGAATGTCAAGGAAAATGGTGATGGGGTCAAAGCCACCAGATTGTGTAAACAAATGCATGAATTGCCAGCCATGTAGGGCAACTCTAGTCATCCCGCCTAGCCAGAAGAGGAGTGCTGATGAAAAAGATGGCAACTATTATCTTCTTTCATGGAAATGCAGTTGCAGAGATAAGCTGTTTTGACCAGGGCAGAGCTAGAAGGGTACGTATGGGTTCGACCGAAAGTGGCGATGCCAGAAATTTCTTTCAAACTTATAAGAATTGAAAAAAATTCTCCGACAAAAAGTATCAAATATGTACTTCTAATACCTAATATTTTACCTATATACACAATATAATTTTCAACGAAGAATGGTTGACCACTCTTCTAACTATGTAGCTTCGCCCCTGTTGATCGAAATGGGTAGCTTTAGTTTAAACAATGTATTTGTATTAAGAAATCCAGCTAAATATATATATAAAAATTAAATTCAAAATCCAATTATTAATGTATGATGTTGCTATCATAGAATTTAGAACTCATAAGAAGGGATCAGAAATAAATTAGAATGATATGTTAAGCAGTGGAGGGGGAACTACCAGCTTTTCAGTTTGGATTAATGTTCTATATCACTAGTATTATTGTTCAACATTGCTCCAATACCAAAATAGAGTTAGCTATTGTCACTGGAATATGCTTGATCAACTTTAATGCATGGGGAGGGAGATAGGGGTTGAGGGGCTTATTTATTTAATTGTTTCTTCACAAAGGAACAAAAATAAAATAACAAAAAGATCTACATTTTTTGCTTTGTGACTGTGGGGTTTGTTTTAGAACAGAGAAAAAAGCTATTGTGCTTGCTGCTTAATCAAATTTCGAGCTGTTCTTGTAAACGGTCAAACTTCAATCGGCGCTCTTTATTCTATCTAAATACTCTCAGTTTCAAGAAATGTTGGAACTGAAGTTGACAAGCTGTACTAGTCCTCAAATCTGATGCAGAGAGTTCTACTAAAATAAAGTTCTAAGTTAAATGCACTCACAACAGTAAGAAATTTATACAATCACGTCATCTATATAGTAACTACAAGAAACTCCTTATGGTAAGTGTTAGCCCCTCGGCTTGATTGATTGAACATGGCATAGGCGTGATGAAGGATTTACATGATGGACCTCGGCACGGTCCTATGCTGACTATGGCATCATGTTGACAAAGCTGTCCGACATGGACATGTGTTTATGAGCATGGACTTGTGGCCAAGGCATGACAAGACCATGGTATTGGCATGGCCATAGCAAGGCAAAAACAACAAGCAATAGAAGCTTAGCAAAGGCTGGAAAAACTAATACAAGCTAAGACTAGGTGTGGCAAGGCAGATGGTGTAGGGAAATGACACCGGAAAATAACAATAATAATACTGCAATAATATTATTTGTAAGCGAAAACACACGGATTGGATTGAGTCGTGCTACGCTCTGTCCTAAGAAATTATTTCAGCAATGTGAAATATTTCCCTAGGATTAAATCAAGCTCATCTCTATTTATTTAGAGGATACAACAATCATCAAAATATTAATATTGGAAAATCGTACAAGAAATAACTTGTAAATAAGAATGTGGCCAAAATGGGACTATAAAAGAAAGCTTAATAATTGCTATGATAATGGCTATGTAGCTAGGTAATGATTGAACTACATAGGAGAAGATAATTTTCTTTCTTTTTGTTGATTCTTATACGGATGGGTAGATTGTGGCTATATATAGGCAAGAATAATGATGATAATCTTGACAAATGGTTTAACACTTGTCCATGAACAAACATGCAAGAGGACACTTGGACAAAATAAGCCATTTGTCCATAGCTTCTAGAAGGCTTGCGACATGTAAAGACTCTTTACATGCATATTGACATTTGGTTTAAGGCATAACACTTGGACGCATTTATTTTGAAAATACTACCACAATCCCTACATATTTTCAAAATAAAAAAGATAGAATAATAAGACTTTGCTGGATTTGTATGATCCAAATGTAATAGGTTTAGTGTCTTCTAGACTATGAACCAAAATTAGATCAATAAAATTTAACTTATAGAATTACTGGTGAATATAATATTTCTATGAAACAATAATTCTTATTGTAAGTCAGATATTTTATCAATCACATTTCGACCCCCGATAATTTTGCTGTTCAACGCGGGTTTGCGCCCAATAGGCCATGCACGTACCTGGTTATTCATGAGAGCTCCAGAGACTAGGCCAAAATCTCATAGGAACATCTCACTCCACTCTCCTATAGGTGAATTCATCAAGTGTATACTGCTTTTAAATACACCATCCATAAGGACTATGAATTTCATTAAGAGTTATAACTCAGCCTCTCAAATAGTAGCAGTCAAGCAGTCTCTTTTAGTGTTTCAGTGTCAATATCGACTTGTTATTACCCATATGAACCTACTTCATGGGATCTCCAATCACATAGGTTGAGTTACCATCTCTATTGACAACATATCAGCCTTAACCCCATTTCTTTTGAGGTTTGAAGAATTAATTTTCTTCCCACGGGTTTAGTCAGAGGATCGACCAAATTTATCTCTGACTTCACATCGTCAATGAAAATTATTCCATCTCTCAACAGCTGTTTTATGACATCATGTCTCGATTTCATGTGTCTACTTTTACAATTATAAGATTTATTCTTAGTTATTGTCGCTTGGCAACCACAATGTATAGACACAGGAGGCAATATGTCCTTTGTTAAAGGGATATTAGCTAAGAAGTTTCTTAGCCACTCAGCCTCAGAATCAGCTAACTCTAAAGCTACAAACTCTTATTCTATAGTCGATCTAGAAATGATCATCTGTTTAGCTGATTTCCACGATATTGCACCACCACCAAGGGTGAATACATAACCACTAGTAGATCTTGTCTCATCTGAATCAGAGATCCAGTTTGCATCACTGTAGAAGAAAATCCACTATATAGGATACCATAATTCATGGTTCCTCTCAAATATTTCATTAGTCTAGCTAATGCAGACCAATGCTCGTTGTTGGGATTATGAGTATATCTACTCAGTCTATACACAACATAGGCTATATCAGACCTTGTAATTCATTAAATGCATCAGACTCCCAATAATATGAGCATATTTAAACTGAGCAACTGGTTCACCATTATTCTTTTTCAACTGAGAGTTAGCATCAAAAGGAGTGCTCACTGTTGTGAAGTTAAAATATTCAAACTTCTTAAGAAGTCTCTCAACATAATGTTCTTGTGACAACATTATTCCTTCTTTACTCCTTATAACTTTAACTCCTAATATTGTATTTACTTCACCCAAATCTTTCATATCAAAATTAGCAGACAGAAATAATTTAGTACTTTGCACAATATTTAGACTTGTACCAAACATAAGCATGTCATCAACATACAAACATATTATCACATAATCATTGTCTACCACTTTAGTATAACACATTTATCCACCTCCATTGAAGAAAACCCGTCTCTTAGTAAGACTTGTTCAAATTTCTAATACCACTGCTTAGGAGCTTGTTTAAGGCCATAAAGAGATTTAAGTAATTTACAAACTTTATTTTCCTGTCCAAGAATGGCACAACCTTCAGTTTGAACAATATAAATTTCTTCTTCAAAATCATCATTTAGAAAAGCAGTTTTCACATCCATTTGATGAATAAAAAGCTTACGAATTGAAGCTAAGGCAATTAAAACTCGAATAAAAGAGTCACTAGTGCAAATGTATCAAAATAATCTATATTTTATTTTTGAGAAAATCCTTTTGCTACTAACCGAGTTTTATATTTATCTAAAGATCCATCAGGATTAAATTTCTTATTGAAAATTAATTTACAACCAATAGGTTTTGCACCAGGAGGTAAATCAGTTAAAATTCATGTATTATTTTTTTTAATAGAATCAATTTCAACTTTTATTGCCTCTTTCCAATATTTAGCATCTGAAGAACATGTAGCTTCAAAATAATTTGATGGTTCATTATCGACAAGAAAATTTTAAAAATCATTTCCATAAGAAAAATATTTTTTCTTAGGTCTTTTGCTCCTTTTCAGTTCCTCAAGAGAAGTAGTTTTACTATTTGTTTCAACAGGTGTAGGGAAAATTTTATCAGACAATGGATAAATATATTCAAAGAACTCAGCATTCTTTGTCTCAATTATAATATTGCAATCAAGCACATCACTTTTTAAAACAAGAAATATATATGCAGCACTATATTCAACATATCCAACAAGCATGCAATCAGCAGTTTTAGAACCTATTTTTCTCTTTTTAGGTTTACGGAAAAGAACTTTATTGAGGTACCCCATACTTTTAAATATTTCAAGTTAGGTTTATAACCCATCTCACAATTCATATGGAGTTTTCCCAGTTCTTCTATGTGATATTCTATCTTGTAAGTGACATGCAGATAATATAGTTTCACCCCACAAATTATCAGGAGAATTAGAACTAACTAACATAGAGTTCATTATCTTTTTCAATGTTCTATTTTTTCTTTCGGCTACTCCATTTGACTCAAGTGAATAAGGCGGAGTTACTTCATGAATTATTTCATTTTTTTCACAAAATCATTTAAAGATCTAATTCTCTTGATTTTTCTACTAAGTTGATTTTCAACTTCAGTTTTATAAGAAATAAAAGCATTAAATGCATCATCTTTATTTCTAAGCAAATACAACTTAGTATATCTAGTAAAATCATCAATAAAATTCACATAGTATCTTTTACACCTCTAGTCATAGTCTGCTTCAAATCGCCTAAATCAGTGTGAATTAAAGATAACAATTCAATTTCTCTATTTACGGAAAAATAGGGTTTTCTAGTACTTTTAGCTTCAATACATATTTCACACTTGTTAATATTATTTGAGTCTAAACCAGATATTAATCCTAGCGACTGTATTTTCTTTATATACGCAACATTAACATGTCCTAGTCTAGCATGCCACAAAGAAATTGACTCAACCATATAAGCAGAAGAAGATGCATTTTTATTGCTAGTATTGAAAATATTAATCGCAAATAAACCATGGTTACAATATCCATTTCCCCACAAAAATCAAATTGGTTTGGATATTAGGAACATGCAATACATCTCTCAATGCTAGAGTTTTACCAGAAGTGAGTTTGAGAAGATTTTTTTCTTTCCCAAGAATGCAAGTTGTTCTTGAGTCACCAAGATAAATAGTTTCTTCTCCTTCTTCAACTTGGGTGTAAAACAAAATTTTATTTTTGTTTGCACAAATGTGCCTAATAGCACTAGAGTCTATCACTCAATCTCTCACATTGGCCACATTATTTATTTGGGAAACGACTATAACAATTATATAATCCACTTTAGTGAAATTTAATTTTGACTTAGCGAGATTATCATTTATCCCAACTCTTCTCTTGCATTGAGGTGTATTTTTCTTGAAGGTTTTAATTTTAGCATTGGATATGTAACCATGTCTATTTACATACCTGTGTTTTGACATTAGTGTCTGCCAAAGTTGTGGATGCAATAACGTATTTCCAACACCATGAATATCTGGCAGGACAGCTGGAACATTAGCAATGGAGACAACACCAAAATTGGTAGCACCATCAAAACATTTCGTAATAGTATTACTTGTCATAGTTTCTTAGATTGTAAGGAAATGACACCGAAAAATAACGATAATAATACTGCAATAATATTATTTGTAAGCGAAAACACACGGATTGGATTGAGACGTGCTAGACATTGTCCTAAGAAACTATTTTAGCAATATGAAATGTTTTCCCAGGATTAAACAAGCCCATCTCTATTTATTTAGAGGATACATGAATCAACAAAATATTAATAATAGATCCAGCAAGTTGGAAAACTGTAAAAGAAATAACTTGTAAATGAGAATGTGGCCGAAATGGGACTATAGAAAAAAGCTTAATAATTGCTATAATAATGGCTACATAGCTAGGTAATGATTGAACTACATAGGAGAAGATCATTTTCTTTCTTTTGGTTGATTCTTGTACGGATGGGTATTGTGGCTATATATAGGCAAGAATGATGATGATAATCTTGACAAGTGGTTTAACACTTGTCCGTGAACAAACATGCAAGACGACACTTGGACAAAATAAGCCATTTGTCCATAGCTTCTAGAAGACTTGCCACATGTAAAGACTCTTTACATGCATATTGATACTTGGTTTAAGGCATAATACTTGGACTTATTTATTTTGAAAATACTACCACATATGGGCGCGGGCAAGGCAGTGTCATGGGCGAGCTAGACAAACGACAATGGCAGTTATACGCGCAACGATATGCTGCACGAGGGCTTGGCGCGAAGACATGACAGAGTTGGCCTTTGGCGTCAAAATTTGAAGGGTGCACCCATGTGCCACGCACATGCAAGGTAGTTGGCCACTTTTGGGCAATTTCCAATTTTTTAGCATTGTGGCTAAGTGGCGCAGTGGGAAGTTGTCTTGTTTGAATTTTGAAATTCGAATTCCTTGGCAATTGGGGATGTCAACTGCTACATAGGATAAGGCTGAGAGCCAAAAATATTTGTCTATATATTTCTAAATAGGCAAATTGTCAAGGCAGAGTGTTGGTCGCCTTTGACTCCTTTTTGTAATGTTGTGTTTATGTGCTTCTTTGTGGAACGAGTTTAAATACAAAGTTGGGAAGAGATTCATGTAATTGTGTGCCTCGTCTCATTTCTATATGCTATTACAATCTAAGTGTTAGGCCAAAACGTGAGGGAAAAAAAAAGAGGGCTGGCTCATTGTTGTGTGACTATCGTGCAGTGTCAATACGAAAAAAATTGACCCTATAACAATGCATAATAACTGCTAACATGTAAAAATGGTAATAGAAAATTGACCCTATAACAATGCATAATTACTGCTAACATGTAAAAATGGTAAGGAATCTATTACTCCAACCGTTTCAATTTATATGTTTTACTTCTTTTTAGTCTGTTTCAAAAAGAATGTCTCTTCTTATATTTTGTAGTTCGTTAACTCCAACTTTTCACATGGTATATTTAAGACCACAAGATTTAAAAATATTTTAGTATATTAAACACATTTTTAGCTTAAAACCACAAGATTTAAAACTCTTTTTTACTCTTTTTAAACTCCATGCTCCGTCAAACTAAAACGCATAAATTGAAATAGAAGAAGTAGTACATATTAAACTATATTAATAAAAAAGAGTCTTCTGTTTTGTTTCAGCATGCCTTTAAGATATAAACTTTGAAATGCACTCTAGTGGTGGTTGGGAATTAATAAAATAACTTCTGGATATTTTCTGCTTGAACCGAACTCTATCAATTTCATCAAGTTTGCAACTTGAATGCGAGACACTATCTGTTATGAAAGTGATTATGCTTGTTCTCTCCTCATGATGTATTATTCCTTGTTGTCTTATCATCAAAGTGAACTTATCTAGATAAAATATGACGTGACTAATCTGAAAAAGAAGTATGATATGAGTAAATTTAGACAAACAAAAAGAAATGTATGGTGGGAGACCAAAAAAGGTATGACACTATCGATCCACATATTTATATGACTTAAGCACAAGTTTTAGATTCTTGCCCAAACAAATGTTTTAGGTATACATATTCTTATTTCACATCATCAAGTCTCGTGTAAAATTATATATAGATACAAATAATGCATGTATTAGTTTTGCAAAACTCTACTACGTCGGAAACTAGGTATTACTATATTATGTACACCTAAATGTATCATTTTCAAGAAATGAAATTGTCTTATGTGGGATGCAACTTTTAATGTGAACCAAAAGTTTCCTTTTTCCCACCTGAATCCTATCTTGTCTAATGTAAAAATGGAAAAAGAATTTAAAAAATTCCAATGTCATGTGTTTGTTTGAAGTGAAAAGAGAACCTACATAATAAGAATAGTGGTGGCTGTAATCCTTTTCATAATCTACTACTCCAGTTGGATTTAGTGATTGCTTAAAGTATTTTGCTTTATATAAAGATTTTAATCGTGTCTTAAAACTCCCTGTAGGCACCTGAAAGTTACATACTTACTCAACGAAATAATTGAAGAAAGCAAAAGATCAGTTGGACAAATGCTTGGAATTTACGAGGGGGGAAGTGTTCCCATTTACGGTGTTATCTCTCAGCTTCTCTTTACAAGATTGGTGACTGCTGATTGCTGGAGAACTTCATCAAAAGGGACCAACCAGGGGGCGGAGCTAGATCCCGACTATGCATTTTGCTGAATTCAATAGTTTTTGCTCGAACAATATATTTGTAATAATTTTTTTTTATTAAATATGAAATTCAATTATTATCATTTGAAATCGTCGTTCTAAAATTCAGAACCTATAAAATTGAAATCTTAGTTCCGCGTCTGGGACCAACTATACTACTGTAGGCATATAAATTTTATTAAAATTAAATTCATAAAATAATTTGGATTATATTTTAGATTCAAGATATATTAATCCAAATAAATACTACGGGCTAATATAATTGAATTAATTATATAAGTCCAATACATATGGATTAAACAAATAAGTCTTAATCCATTGGGCTAACCCATTTAATTGGGCTAAAGTGATTAGCCCACTCATTAAGCCCAAAGATGTCATCTTTCTAGAGGCCCAGTTTGGTGTCACGTGTCAAATGACGTAGCACGCCAAGTCAAGCGAAAGAGCGAATATGATCGTGCCACGTGTCAAGATGACAAAGCATGCCAAGTCACATTAAAAGGCCAATGAAATCGAGTCACGTGTGCAAGTGACATGTTCTGGCCAATCAAATATGGCCATGTCACACTTCAATTTGATTAGTCGGAAAGAGTTTGTTCTTATCATAACTCTTCCCTCCCACAACTATAAATAGAGGTCTTCATAACCCAGAAAAGACACCAGAAGTTATAACAAGAAGTAAGAGAGAGCTCGTGGATCAAACGCCGCAAATTTCTCTACAAGTTTCAAGCTTCAAGCAATCAGATTCAAGTTCAAGAAATCAAGTTCAAGCTCAAGGACGAAGAACAAATCATGGTCAAGTTCAAGCAATCAAGCTCAAGAACAAGATCATCATTCTTGGAAACAACTACATATTCAAGATCAAGCTCAAAGGATCTTGAATTTATTTACTATTGAAAAGAAGAATCAGAGGATTCATAGAGATTGTAACGCTCAAATACTTGAAATAAAATACTACAATTATTGTAATATTTTTCGGTCTTGATTATATTTTCTTGACGCAAATTTATTGTCTACAAATTCTGGAATGCCCAGTGGGACAATCACTACCTCTCATGTCAATTTTTCAATCACCAAAGTTCAAGAACAACGAAATGGATTCCAATATAATCAACTCCACTTCAACTTCCGTCAAGGCTGCTAATTCCAGGTTTTATGCTGATGTGGAAAACATACTCGAAGTTACCTTTGGAAGCTTTGGACCAGTTACAAGGAGCAAAGCAAGCTCGTTAGGACAACAAGCACCCCAAGTGTCATCCGCATCTACCCATGTTTTAACATCTTCATCCTCGAAAGGAGCAAGATCTTCCACAAATGCACCCGAAGGAGGAACCGATGTTGCTGAAAAGATCAAGAAAACTCTTACTCTACTTGACCTCTCCGGATCCAAGCACTCTGCTGTTAAGGAAGATGATGACGCTTCAAGTGATGGATCCTTCCCACTTACACCACATAGCGTGAGCCAATCAAGGATCAATCTGTATGAAAATACATGCTACTCTCCATCGTCCATGACAATCATACAAGCCATGGTGACAAACGCTTCATCTGTGGAGGAGCAATTGGCAAACTTGACGGAAGCAATCACTGGCTTGACTAAGTGCATGAAAAATCAAGATGCTAGAATTGACAAGCTAACAGACAGGGTGGAAACCTTGATGGAAGAAGAATCCACCCATGCACCTGGAAAACTCCCGGAAGTTCAAGAGATTGATCCTCCCCCACGACAAGTTGCATCCACAAAGGAAATTCCAGTCTCTTCGAAAAGGATGATTCCAATCAATCAACTAAAGGAGTTTATTGAAGGGACTATAAAAAAACAAATATGAAGTCGCTTCCAAGTCCTCCTTTACCTACGCAAAGCCGTACACTTCAAGGATCGATATGTTGAAGATGCTTGCTGGCTATCAACCTCCAAAATTTCAAAATTTCAACAATTTGATGGCAAAGGCAATCCAAAGCAACATGTGGCGCACTTCGTTAAGACATGCAACAATGTTGGGACTTATGGAGATTACCTCGTCAAGCAGTTCGTCCGCTCATTAAAAGGAAATGCTTTTGATTGGTACACGGACCTTAAGACTGGATCTATTGATAGCTGGGATCAACTAGAGCAAGAATTCCTCAACCGCTTTTATAGCACAAGACGCACTGTGAGTATGAAAGAACTCACAAATACTCGTCAACGGAAGAGTGAACCAGTTATAAACTTTATCAATCGTTGGAGGAATGCAAGCCTCAACTGTAAATACAGTCTTAGTGAAGCTTCTTCCATAGAGATGTGCATCCAAGGTATGCATTGGGTATTGCGCTACATCTTACAAGGTATCAAGCCTAGCACATTTGAAGAACTTGCAACTCGTACCCATGACATGGAATTGAGCATGGCCTCTGCTGGAAATGAAAGGTTGCCCATCTATGAACTTTGCAAAGTGAACGACGAGCAAGAAGTCAGAAAATGGAGCAAGTTTGTACCAAGATCTGAAAACAAAGAAACTATGAATGTCAACACATCATTTATGAAGTTCACGACGAAGGTGAGCAAAAATCAGAGTATGAAATCCACTCCGTTTCAAGATATGCCATGTGGAAAGTTAACTCTAAAAGAAATGCAAGAGAAAGAGTACCCAATTCTAGATTCTGATGTGCCAGCTATTTTTGAAGAACTCCTCGAGTTAAATCTCATTGAGCTTCCGGAGATGAAGCGACCAAATGAAGCTGAGAAAATCGATGACCCAAATTACTGCAAATATCATCGACTTGTGAGCCACCCTCTGGAGAAGTGCTTTGTCTTCAAGGACAAAGTTATGGACTTGGCTCGTGAAAAGAAGATCGTTCTTGAAGATGAGAAAGCAAGCGCAAACCAAGTCTCTATCATATTTGGCTCATTCAGTCCAGACGAATTATGTAGTTCTAAAGAAAGTAAAGATGAAGAATTACTGGAGAACTACAAAGTTGAAGATGGTCAACCTGAGGATGATGAAGGTTGGACATTGGTGACTCGACGGTAGGCGCCACAAAAGGAGACCACGAAATGGATCAATGGAACAACCAACGAGGAAAATAATGGTGAAAAGACCTAGGAGATGGAACCCAGTTAAGCATGTAAAGAAAGCGAAAGTGGAGGTGCACCACCCTCAAAATCCACGACATCCAGTGACCTTGGAGGAGTTTTTACCAAATTGGTTCCGCACAAAGATTTTCCATGGGGGTATTGATGCCTCTTGTTTCCATACTGACGAAGGGAAAGAAATGAGTGATGAACTATCGTCGGAACCATCTTCGGAAAAGCTTATCGAGTCCACTCCTCAAGAAGTTAATGCTTGTGAGGAAAAATTCACGTTCACAAATGACAATCTTCTGCTAGGTGACACTCCTCATAACCGCCCACTGTACCTGGTTGGCTATATGCGTGATGAAAGGGTAAATCGAATTTTCATTGATGAGGATCCTCAGTGAACATTATGCGAATTCGCACTGTGAAAGAACTTGGTATTCCCATGAACGAACTCTTAGAAAGTCGTGTGATGATCCAAGGATTCAACCAAGGGGGCCAAAGAGCCATAGGCGCGATCATGCTGGGAATCAATATTGAAGATATGCAATCAAGTGCATGGCTTCATGTAATCGATGCGAAGACTTCATACAATGTATTGCTTGGAAGGCCTTGGATACATGAGAATAAAGTAGTTCCGTCTACCTACCATCAATGTTTAAAATACTACTTAGCTGAAGTCGAGAAGAAGATAGTTGTCGATGATGCGCCATTCACTGAGGTAGAGTCACACTTCACCGATGCAAAGTTCTACTTGAAGAACCACTTTGTGAAGGATCTAAAAGTTGACCATGGCATGAAAATAAAGAATGACGAGCCCACAAATAAAAGAGCTGAGGTGACTATTGGTAAAGAAAAAGCTGTTATTGAGGAGGTACAACCCGACATGAATAAATCTCATAGAAGGGATATTGCGTCTTATGGCAAGAAATTAAGTCATGCGCTCCAATATGTCCCTAAAAGGAAGAAAGATGAAGGCGAATCATCTAATCTCCAAGATAACATGCTAAAGGATCTAACTCTTCTGGTAAAACGAATTGAGGCAGTAAAGTTTTCCTCGAAGCCGCTCGGAGGGTTTGTAGCGCAAAATTGTCTGCAGATAGTGGCACTCCCTACAAAGCGGATAGATGAAGGTTTTGATCCTAACACTTACAAGTTATTTGCAAAGGCTGGATGCAATCCCAATGAGCCGTCAAAGTTAAGGAAGCTCCCATTAGAAGATGCAACGAGGAAACCACGTGAAGGTTTGGGATACAAACAACCGTCACCAGTGCGCATCTTAATAAGAAGGGCGAGTAGCAATTATATCACTGTAGAAGACGAATCTTCCGCTTTTAACATGCCTTCTGTCTTTGACCGACTTGGAAAATCAACTGTGAGAACTTTCATATTTGAGAGATTGGGTCCATTAAAGAAGGGGAATAAGTTCTAGGGAAATTATCGAAATATAAGAACACCCGCTTCACCCAAAATTCAGAAGATCTCTAAAAATTTCCAAAGTTCGGTTCCTTCTAGAATGAAGCGACAAACAAAAGTCATGGTTGCGTGTGATGAAGTACTGAAGGTAAATCCATATACTGTGGTCTACACTAAGGAACATGACGAAGATGAAGAAAGTGTGGGTTCTTCGTATCATGTTATTGTACAAGGCGAGAATGGTGTTCAATCTTCAATGGAGGATAATGCAAAATTGGAGGATGTTTCACTGTGTTATCACATATCCTTCAACGACAGGGACCCTCCAGAATATAAAGATGTGAAAGATGCTCCAATTGAACTTGAAGGAGTGAAGACGACAATTGATGCCTTAAAGGAAGTTAACCTTGGCACCGATGAAGAACCAAGACCCACCTATCTAAGTGCTTTACTAGAAGTTGATGAAGAAATCACTTATATTGAGTTAATAAAGAAGTTTAGGGATGTCTTTGCTTGGAGTTACAAAGAAATGTCTGGCTTGGACCCTAAAGTGGAAGTCCATCATGTTGCGGTCAAGAATGGCGCTTGTCCTGTTAAGCAAGCTCAAAGGTGTTTTAGGCCGGACTTGGTTCCCTTGATTGAAACCGAAGTAAACAAACTCATTGAAGCTGGATTCATTCGGGAAGTTAAATACCCAACATAAGGTTTCAAGTATTGTCCTTGTAAGGAAAAAGAATGACCAGATTCGAGTATGTGTTGACTACAGGGATCTCAACAATGCGTGTCCCAAAGATGAATTCTCGCTTCCTATTCCAGAGCTGATGATCGATGCTACTACTGGTTACGAGGCAATATCTTTCATGGACGGCTCATCGGGCTATAACCAAATTTGCATGGCACCAAAAGATGAAGAGCTTACTGCATTCCGTACCCCAAAGGGTATTTATTGCTACAAGGTAATGCCTTTTGGCTTGAAGAACGCTGGTGCTACTTACCAAAGGGATATGCAGAATATTTTTGACGATCTTCTACACAAGAATGTTGAATTCTATATTGACGACTTGGTTGTAAAATCAAAAGAGAAGGGCAACCACTTGAAAGACTTGAGAATGGTATTTGAGTTGCTCCGAAGGTACCAACTTAGGATGAATCCATTGAAATGTGCCTTTGGAGTGACTTTTGGAAAGTTCCTTGGTTTTATCGTCCGACATCGAGGGATTGAAATTGATCAAGCCAAAGTAAATGTGATCTTGAAAATTCCTGAGCCTCGGGATATTCGCGAATTGAAAAGTCTGCAAAGAAAGTTAGCATACCTTAGGAGATTCATCTCAAATCTAGCTGGGAGGGGCTAACCATTCAGTCGCCTTATGAAGAAAGGTGTCCCTTTCAAATGGGACCAAGCGTGTAGCATTGCCTTTGAGAGCATTAAATCCTACTTGATGAAGCCTCCGGTTTTAGCAGCCCCTATACTTGGAAAGCCACTAATACTATACATTTCAGCACAAGAAAGATCTATTGGAGGGTTGTTGGCCCAAGAAAATAGTAAGGGGAAAGAAAACTCTCTTTACTACTTGAGCAGGATGATGACATCAAATGAGCTGAACTACTCGCCAATTGAAAAGTTGTGTTTGGCGCTAGTTTTCTCAATTCAAAAGTTGAAGCACTACTTTCAAGATGATGTTGTTCGTCTTGTTTCTAAAGCAAATCCCATCAAGTTCGTGATGTCAAAACCTGTTCTTAGTGATTGACTAGCGAGAAGGTACCTCCAATTCCAACAATTTGAGATTTTGTACATCCCTCAAAAGGCTGTAAAAGAACAAGCATTGGCAGACTTCTTGGGAGATCATTCGATACCTGATGACTGGGAGCTAACTGACGAACTACCTGATGAGGACGCAATGGTCGTTGAAGTTCAACCCCCATGGAAGATGTACTTTGATGGTGATGCGCATCGTGGAAGAGCTGGTGCTGGCGTAGTATTTGTCACTTCTCAAGGTGAAGTCTTGCCCTACTCTTTCACCTTGACACAACTCTGTTTCAACAATGTTGCTGAGTACCAAGCATTAATACTTGGGCTTGAAATGGCCGTTGCTATGAAGCAATTGCAATTGCAAGTCTTTGGTGACTCCCAGTTAGTAGTCAATCATCTTTTAGGTAGTTACGAGGTCAAGAATCCTGAACTACGCCCATATCATGATTACGCTAAAAAGTTAATGGGGTGGCTCGGTGATGTGACTAATCAGCATGTGCCAAGGAAAGAAAATAATAAGGCTAATGCTTTAGCTGCCCTAGCTTCATCATTAACCCTGCCTGATCAAGTGATCACACTCAACTATGTTTAATAAAAGACTAAACGGGCGTTGCAAATATAATCCGGGGTATTATGCCTAGAGTCGATCCCACAGGGAATTTACGTATCAATCAAGTCTTTAGAATACGTAACTTTTACTCAATCAATTCTCTCAAGACTTTTTAATATTGGTTATGTTTTACTAATTCTACTGACAATAATAATAACTAGCAATTACTAACAATGTATTGTAAATAATGATGATAAAGGTCTAAGGTTATGGTTTCCCCCGTTGGTGAACTTACTTCTCGGATACTTTATATAGCTCGATTAGTTGTCTCTATCAANATAAAGGTCTAAGGTTATGGTTTCCCCCGTCGGTGAACTTCCTTCTCGGATACTTCTTATAGTTTGATTAGTTGTCTCTATCAATCATGAACACTCTATCTACCATAAATCTCTCTCAAGTAATTATGATAATTTACTAGACGCACTCTCTCAAGTTACGCTAGCTAGATTGCATTACAGTTCACTTTAGATTGCACCCGAGGTATCGTTATCTCTAATCCAACCTCTAAACCCTCGGTTATGACTTTCGTCTATACTCCGGGAGTGATGTTGTCCAAACAACTACCTAAATATGCACTCTCTCTCAAGTAGATACATAATAAACATGAACAACTAATTGAGGGCCCTTTCAATCAACTACAACAAGAACGTAGTTCAACAAATAGAGATTAATCAACCATACTATATTAATATCACAACAAATTCATCCCCAACGGGTACTACCAAAACCCTAGATTAAAGAATTTAGCTACTCATGTTCATAAGAATCACACCCAAAAGATATTGCATAATTGAACTACAAAGTAATGAATAAAAGATGTAAAAATCAATGTTTTGCCACTTCAATGGTTTTCTCTCTTCGAATCCTTCGAATCCCCTCCGAATCTCTTCAAGTTGTGTTTTTAGGGTCTATTTATATGTTTTGGATAAACCCTAAACGTGTAGGAGACTTCTATTCCAACCGGGAGACACTTAAACTCTTCAAAATCTCGAATTTAGCCGAAACAGGGGCCTGGCGTTTGGGCCCTGGAGCCTCTAACGCCTGGCTAACGCCAGGCAGGGTCAGGCGTTTGGGCTCTGGCGCCCGGCTATAGCCCGGTGCACTCCTCCTCACCTCTTGGGCGTATTGTCGATGTATTTGCAT
>ML412390.1:50214-74447 GCA_005239525.1 Nicotiana knightiana | reverse complement strand
TATCCCCCCCCCCCCCCATGTGGTCGGCCTTCTTACCAGTCTGCCTCATTTCTCTTGATGGAATATACCTATCAACTCTCAAAGCCATCAAACTTTCAACTTTTGCCAATTTGATCCTAATCAAGGTAAGAACCTCTTAATTCAAATTTGGACATATGCCTAAGTCTAAAATCACCATACAGACCTAATGGAACGATCAAAACTCCGATACGAAATTAAATACGCTAAAGTCAAACTTGGACAACATTTGTAACTTAAGCTTCCAAACTAGGAGCTAAGTGTTTCAAATCACTCCACCAACCATGCACGCAAGTCCTACATCATATAAGCTATTCAAGACCTCAAATTACCGAACTAAATGCAAATGTCCGAAACTACCAATCGGATCATCACAAAAAGTAAAAATACTAGGAATATGGACTAAACCAACATGATCTAAAGTAGAAAACATGCATCATATATTTTCATACGTAAGATCCACTTCTGACCCCTCCCCCCTCNCCCCCCCCGAATCAAGAAACTTATTTTAATTTTGTTCAGTAAGTTTTGAAGCATAATTGAACCCTTGGGACAATGCCAGATGCCAATGATAAGTATGCGTAAGACATATCAAGACAAAAAATGAAATATATATATATAAATAAAGGAAGTATTATTGTTGTTTAGAAAAATAACAGACCTTTGAAAAATATTTAATGTGGTGAATGATTTGTCCCACACTAGTGATGTTGAATGCAAGAGAGTGAAATCAAGACTGTATCACTAATCTGGATTTATTCTTGATAATAATATTATCAATAGTGACATTATACCAAATTTCAGTAATGATCTAAAGAAATTTGAAATAAAATAAACCATCTTGTGAATGAAGCAAAAGCTGCTATTCTGTATTTGTAGTATAAATAGTCAGAATAATAATATGAGTCGTAATCCTTAATCAAGCCATTTGTTTTTCTTTCAATCTGAAAAAGACTTGTGGTCTATTATACAAATTGTTATTTAATACATTCAGGACAAAATTGTGGCAATATGAATATTTCCTATAGTGATTGCTGATATGACATGCAATTAAAAAAGCTTGGAATATAAAAATCACCTAGAACACTCCAAGAAATGAAGACGACTCAATATGAAACTTTAATGGAAGAAACTCTATACAAATAGTTAATTAGTCTTTTGTCTATATCTTATTGGTTTTTAAAGAAAATGAGAATTCTTTATAGGGGATAACGTATTTTAAAAGATCTATTGTATGGATCTTTTACTGTCTATTATCATAGATGAATTTTCATTACGAGAGATTGTGGTGCACAATTTCCTGGAATGTAGATAGTGATTATGATTGATTCGATAGAAAGGAAGGAATAGTTTGTATTTTTCGTTGGGTATTTCCGGGAAAAAGAGACTTTCTACACCAAAGATATTCTCTTAAACGAAGGTATTCGCGCTTGGATGGCGAATCAAGATCAAGAAGGATATGTTCTCTTGGACTTGGATACTATGTTGTCTTTGATGTCTGATATTAAGGTAGTCTAATTCCAAACCGACTGCAGTACCTGTAGAGAAAATCCTGGATGAAAACAAGAGAAACAAAAGAATTTGTATAAGAGTAATATATAGTTAGAAGGTTCTACTAACTAAATAAAATGGAAATAAGTATAATGGAAATAAAATTGGACTCCGCCTCATCCTCGGAATCCGAAAAGAAAACAGAGACAGAACGGAATCACTTTGTTTCAGTGACATATCTAATCAGTAGGATTTGAAGAGTTGTTACAATCATTCACAGAAATTTCAGTGAACTAAAGTGGGGGGAGGGGTACCCCTCGACGAACCATCTTAATTTTTCCATCCGTTATATGCTGGGATTATTCATACTTTTATTATTAGCAAATCATCTCGTACTTGGCATTGACCCTAGGAGACCCCAACCTCAAATATAAAGAATTTTAATATTAACCCATAGTAAAAAATATAGCATTAAATTTGCACATTTTTCAAAGTATTTTGTCTAATGGAATAAAGTTAATGCTAAAGACGATTTGTTAATGACAAGGGTATAAATAATCCAAAAGTAAAACAAAACGCACTAATTAAGCTACTTCATAATAAAATGGTAAATTTGGACTTTTTCCCTTATTTATTAAGTAAAGCTCATATTTTTTGGATTTCTAGACTACAATTTGGAATTTCAAATATTATGACTTCTCATTTGAGAATTCTTATTAAAAGAAATTACTTAAAAATTTCCTCCAGGATATTATATATACCTACACCAATCATTCATTCAGAAGCAAACTTAAAAAAGAAAACTTTCTTTCACCAAGAAGATGATGCAATCAGAGCTTGTATGGTCTTCAACTTTCCCTCAAACTGAATTTTGTGCTATCCAAATTGAAAGTCAAAAAAATGATCTTTCTGATTCTTCACTAAACTCCTCTGGGATTGCCTTCTCAGACATAACATCCCTTTTTCCTGATCTTTCAATGGATGATTTGGAGTTTGATGATGTCTATAGATGGTTAAATGATAGTGAAAGTGAAGGAAATGAAAATATGAACATCTCATCAATATCTTGTGAGATGCAAAAGGATGGAGATTTATCCTCAATTGCAATACTATCAACAAATAAAGAAATGGATACCCAAATAAGCCTTCATCATTTATTAGTAGCTTATGGAGAGGCCATGGAAAATGGTCATAAGGAACTAGCACAAGTGATCATAAGAAGCATAGAGGGAAAAATAAATCCTCTAGGCGAATCATTGGAACGCGTCGCATCCAATTTGTTCTCGCGGATAGAGGATCAAGAAGATTACTTAAAACAAGAATCAAGCAAGAATCTTGAAGTAGCATTTAAGGTTTTCTACCAGATTTTCCCAATAGGGAAATTTGCTCATTTTGTTGCTAACTCAACAATAACGGAATCCGTTCCCGATGATGTAGAAACTATTCACATAGTGGATTTTGACATGGGAGAAGGGATTCAATGGCCTCCAATCATTGAAGCCATGTGTCAAAGAAGAAAGGCTTTGAAATTCACATCGATAAAGAAAACAAAGGAAGAATCAACGTCGAGATTTGAGGAGATAAAAAGAAGACTTGTTGATTATGCAAAGCCTTTTGGCCTAAGATTACAAATTGAGGAGATGACATTGGAAGAGTTGACAAGTGAAATGACAAGAATGAAGAAAAGGGGGAAAGGAAATGAATGGTTGGTTTTCAATTGTATGTTTAAACTCCCACACATGGGAAAAACAAGATGCAGAATCCATGCCTTGGAATTTCTAAAACTAGCTAAGGAAATAGTATTTTTAGCCAATTCTTCACCTCATAGAGGACTTGTTATTTTTGGTGACGGAGAAGCAACGGACAATAGTCACAATACAAATACAAATACAAATACTTTTTCTGCATTCTTCAACAAAAACCTCATATATTACCAATCGATTTTCGAGTCGTTGGAGTTGTATTTTCCAGCTTATCTTTCAGAAGCAAGACTTGCTATGGAATCCCTTTTTCTAGCACCTCAAGTCTGCTCATTTTCTTGGTTTCAAAACTGGGAAGAGATGAGAACTACTTCTGATTCTTGTGGAGAAACTGGATTGCAAGGCAAGAGAATAAGCAAAGAGAACTTGTTACAAGCCAAGGAATTGGTCAACGAAAGAGAAACGCCACTAAAGGTTAGGATTGAAGAACAAAGGCAACATCAAATGGTCTTGGAATGGAAAGGGACATCATTGGTGAGAGTTTCAACTTGGATAGCGGATCCACAATTTTAAGTTTATGGGTGTTGGATTCTAAAAAAGCTAGTTTAATGGGTTTTAGATAAATTATTTACACATTTAGTTGATTATACAGGATTTAGGCTAAAACTACTGAAATCTGCTGGACTCGTAACTAAAATTCTAGCTTAGCCAGGAAGAAAACAATAGCAGCAAACAACATAGAGACACTACAACTCTTTCTCTGCGTCGTTTTCTTTACCATTATTTCTATTATGTTCTCCTATGAAGTGCCAAATGTGTACAGAGCCATACTAATATTAGCATGTCTAGTGTATTTACGTTGTATATATTATTACATACAGACCAGAGTTGTAAATGACAAATATATATTATTACCTTTTTGGTTTTCCATCTGATATCTAAGGCCCGACTAAATCGATAAAATCCCACTTTGGGGTAAAGGTTGTTCAAAATTGAACATCTCATGCTATAGTAAAAGCACGAATATCCTTAGCGAAATGTCGTTCGTCTTTTTAACCTTTTAAAAGTAATTTTACACTGGACAAAATAGTTATTAAAATTATTTTTTTAATATTTAGGACTTGAAAATTAATTATATTTTGTATGTTAAATATCCTATTGATGACAAGATGCGGGACGCGAGACTCAGATAGTTCGGACATGTTCAGAGGAGAAGCCCAGATGCTCCGGTAAGGAGATGTGAGCGGCTGGTAGTGGAGGACACGAGAAGAGGGAGAGGGCGGCTGAAAAAGTATTGGGGAGAGGTGATCAGGCAGGATAAGGCGAGGCTTCAGATTTCCGAGGACATGACACTTGATAGGAAGATATGGAGGTCGAGTATTAAGGTTGTAGGTTAGGAGATAGTTGAGTCTTTCCTTACTTTGTACCATTATGAGACCAATCTGTTAGGGTTTTTGTCTAAGATAGCTAGTGGCAATGTGGTGTCTTACTATTTCATTTTTCAGTGCAGAATCTATTAACTAGCTATCGTTTTTGCTTTGCATCTTTCTTCTGGGATTCATGTTGTTCCTATTTTTCCTATGATTTCTGTGGTGATACTAATATTGTCTCCTTTGTCTTTTTGTTTTCTTGACCTAGAGAAGGCATATGACAAGGTCACTAGGGACGTCCTTTGGAGGTGTCTGGAGGTGAAAGGTGTGTCAGTGGCTTACATTAGCGCAATAAAAGATATGTATGATGGAGTTGTGACTCGGGTTAGGACTATGGGAGGTGACTCAGAGCTTTTTCCGATGGTTATGGGATTACACCAAGGATTTGCGCTCAACCCGTTCTTATTTGCTCTGGTGATGGACGCACTGACACACCATATCCAAGGAGAGGTGTCATGGTGTATGTTGTTCACTGATGATATAGTTCTGATTGATGAGACATGAGGCGGCGTTAACGGGAGACTGGAGGTATGGAGGCAGACTTTAGAGTCTAAAGGTTTCAAGTTGAGTAAGACTAAGACGGAATATGTGAAATATAAGTTCAGCGACGTGACGGTGGAAGCGGATGTGGAAGTCAGGCTTGACTCCCAGGTCATCCTCAAGAGAGGAAGTTTTAAGTACTTAGGTTCAATTATCCAGGGAGATGGGGAGATCGACGAGGATATTACGCACTGTATTGGAGTGGGGTGGATGAAATAGAGGTTAGCGTCTGGAGTCCTATGTGACAAGAATGTGCCACCGAAACTCAAAGGTAAGTTCTATAAAGTGGTGGTTAGATCGGCCATGTTGTATGGACCTGAGTGTTGGCCAGTCAAGAATTCACATATCCAGAAGAAGAAACTAGCAGAAATGAGGATGTTGAGATGGATGTGTAGGCACACTAGGCTGGATAAGATTCAGAATGAAGATATTCAGGAGAGGATGGGCGTGGCTCCCGTGGACGACAAGATGCGGGAAGCGCGGGCTAGATGGTTCGGACATGTGCGGAGGAGAAGCCTAGATGCACCGGTTAGGAGGTGTGAGCGGTTGATTTTGGCAGGTACGAGAAGAAGCAGAGGGCGGCCTAAGAAGTATTGGGGCGAGGTGATCAGGCAGGACATGGAGCGGCTTCATATTTCCGAGGACATAGCTTTTGATAGGAACATGTGGAGGTCAAGCATTAGGGTGGTAGGCTAGGGGTTAGTCGAGAGTTCTTTCCTCTTTGTACCGGTAGTCTAATAGAGTTTCGTTTAGGTTTATTAGCGGTCTTTGTTGTATTCACATTGTTGTTTTGCATAGTTTTGTGTTATTGTCCTTTCACTTATTTGTTGTGGTTATTTTCTTTCTGGTATCTTTTGTTGTTACATGTCTTTTCTCTTATTTCTTTTCTGATATTATTGTCTCTCTTGTTGAGCCGAGAGTCTCCTGGAAACAGCCTCTCTGCCCTTTTCGGGGTTGGGGTAAGGTCTGCGTACACTCTACTCTCCCCAGACCCCACTAGAGGGATTTTACTGGGTATGTTATTGTTGTTATTGTCTTTTTGTTTTCTTTAGCCGAGGGTCTTTCGGAAAGAGCATCTCTACTCCTTCGGGGTAGGGATAAAGTCTGCGTACATACTACCCTCCACATACCCCCCATTAGTGAGATTATACTGGGTTGTTATTGTTGTTATTGTTGTTTTGTATGTTAAATATTTTCTTATTTAAACCAGGTAAGATATCCTAATATTTAGGACTTCAAAATCAATTATTCTTTTAACTTATATAAATCATTAAAAAGGAACATACTTTAACCAGTTTTAATGCCATATTCTTTCATCAACAAGAGACACACTGCCTATTATAGCTTTATTTATACATCACCAATAAAATACTACTATCAATTAATTAATATTTACCTGGAATAAAATATTAGAACTTAATATTAACGGCTTTCTATCTCATTTCAAACTTGATCTTTATCTATACTATATTAAAAGTACGAAAGCTCTTGGTGAATATCGTTTTTACCCTTCAAAATTAAAGTTTACACTAGACAAAATAGTTATTTAATTATTTTCCTAATATTTAGAAATATTCATTTAATTAATTCCCTACTATTTAGAAGTCGTCATTTAATTAACTTTCTAATATCTAGGACTTTGAAATCAACTAAAACATGACTTATTATTAAATTTTTCATTATTTTAATTATGTAGATTAATCCCACCCCAACTTTTTTGTCTTATACGTTAACATTATGACTCAAGACAGTAGTCATTTTTTTATTTTGGCATTTTACTTAAACGAGTAGAGTGGGGTTTGGATTTTTACACTCTAATAAAGTGGTTTAAAATAATTAAATTTTAGAATTTATTATAATCATATGTTGGTCTATATTTTTACCCACTATAGTTTAGTTATTTTTCTAATATTTAAAATTTTAAAAATAACTAAAACTCGTTACATGAAGATATTTTTATCCTTTGAACATAGAATTCTTATTGGATAATAATATAGCTATACTTAAATATTAGACTTTGAATGAGATAATTTTAAGAATTTGAATGAAGAAAAATTATTTCCTCTAATGTTGAGAATGAATAATAAGGTTTTGAATTAATTTAACAAAATAAATTTTTGAATCAACTAATTAGTTCGAAAATCAAATTCAATTATCTTACAAATTCATCATATAAGTAATTGCAAAACTTGTATGGTACATAATACTATTGATGGTAAAGGAAATTAGAAAAAAAAACAAAAATAGTTACAATATAGTATTGAGAGTTAAACTGATAACAATATAAACTTAAAGTAAAAAGGATGAATTAGTAGAAGATAAAATATATTCTAAATGAGTGATTATAAAAAAAAAAATTCCTTTGCATTTCTCCAACAAAATAATAAGTTCCTATATTTTTATATATTAAGTTATTTATTATAAAATATTAACCTATATTGGTCTTTTTTAGACTTTACATTGTCGCTTCTTTTCCCTCGGAGCTATAGAGCCAACATCTACATTCCAAATATCTAAAAGACCAAAGATTTAATTTTTAATTTACGTTATTTGACAAATCTTTGAAGAATTGTAATAAATTATTTTCGTGTCACTTGTTTGTTTCGAGTACTAAGTTATACAATAGCAATAACTTTTATAAGATATTCCTGAAGAAATTCTCAGAAACCATAATAAGGAATATGAGGACTTTTACGGGCATAATTTTTTCATAATGAGCTAGCTAACAGCTTGTTCGGATGGTTGCCACACATCGTTTCATAATGTATCGTATCGTATTGTATTATAGTGTACTGTATCATTTTATAAATACAATGTATGGATAGATTTTATCGTTTGCTGTTGTTTTATGATATCACGCACCAGCAATATGAAGAATAAACTTGTAATATTATAAAGAAAAATTTATGATACGGAATAAATATATTATATAAAAAGGTAGGGTAACGATAAAATAAAATTATTTAATAATAATGAAGGTGAGAAAATGACAAGATAACGACGCAACCACACCAAATCGGTCGTTACATAAAGTGACACATTTCGTCGTTACGTAACTACGAATTTAATGATACAATACAATAAAATTTAAGTAACAACCAAAACAAACATCGTATTTAAAGTATCAATATGATACAATACAATAGATAACAACCATCCAAACAAGCTATAAATGGGATCAATATTCATCATTATATAATTTTTTTAATTTTTATTTTTATAATCGAAATACATCATGTAAAACTATTCTTGTAATTCATAAAAGTTATGTACATATTAATATTGGATACACACACAAAGCGTGTATGCGAAGACTAGAGTTTATGCTAGACAAAACATCGTTCGTCTATATAAAAGCACGAAGGTCATTAGCAAAACATCGTTCGTTTTTTTTACTCTTTTAAAATAGAATTTACACCGGACAAAATAATCATTCAATAAACTGATTTTCTAGATTTACTTAGAGGATTCAGGTTTGAGTCTACAATTTACAACAGATCAACCAGTTCCACCAAAGGTGGTCAAACATCAAGACATGAACTGGTTAATACCCTTTCTCGAGGTCAACATGCTATGCAGTTTCAATCAAATAATTAAGATTATCGCTCTACAAACTCTAAGACGTACTATATAATTAATTTGCAAAATAAATCAGCACCATTAGTTTTATGTTTTGTTTTCACATCTTGCCATGGTTTTGTACTCTTTTGTTCTTTTTCTTTTTTTAAAAAAAGAATTTAATCATATCACATCAGATCAACAACTCAGGCTCAAACCACCAAAAGTTCACTTAACCAAGATTCGCAATGCTAATATCACAGCAGCAATTTAGATATCCCTGAAACGAAGCTCGTGGATGTCATAACTTCGAAACCACCATCCAACATCAACTATATTTCTTCAAATACTTTTCTTCAAATAGTTGAGCAAGAAAATGGAGACATGTCACAAATCAGATACTAAAAGTCATAATAGTCATCATCTTTTTACGACTCAACCAATGTAGGTTCCGATTTTGTACGCAAGCTAGTACAGAAAAGAAAATATCTAGCTCTGCAACGAGAAAGACCGAAGGTAGCATGAAGAAAATAAACTGTAACCTAAGATTTTTAGGCTATTCTTGTGAGCGGTTACAAGATAGAACAAACACTACCTGAAGTAAATGGACATTTGAGGGATATCAACATCGTTATCTTCCTCATCCTCACACAAGCCAATCTACCTGAAGTAAATGGACATTTGAGGTATATCAACATCGTTATCTTCCTCATCCTCACAAGCCACTACCACATCAAAATGTTTCCTGTATGGAGGCAAATCTGCCTTGGCCACTTCCCTGGCCAGATCCACCAACTTCCGATCCATCCGCTCTTTATGCTTAGGGAACATGCTGTTATAAAGTAAGCAGCTCCCATAAGAGATGCTATAAGCGTTCAGACCTTTGTTTTGAAGCCACTGAAGAAGCTCCCTCAAAGTTGGATTGTCTTTCAAAATCCACCTGTCCCACACAGTCCAGTTCATGTCTTGATGTTTGACCACCTTTGGTGGAACTGGTTCAGCCATGGAAAATAAAGGAAGAGCCAAGTTAGCAAAAGTGTTGCGATAGTCCTCCACCTTATGACCTCCATCCAAAACCTTATAAAGCTCTAGACAAACAAGACCAGTGGCCATAGCAGTGGAAGTAGCAATAGCTGGAATGATCCTCCCTGCTATGAATTTGGCCTTCAGTTTATCCACTTCAGGGATGCTATAGTTTCTAGCCCTCATGTTTGCAAGTCCAGCGATAAGGTCCATATGATAGTTGGTGTCATCGTCCTGTACAATCAAAGAGCTTACTTGGAAGAGCAGGTGGAGGAAATAATAAACACATGATTATAATTTGAACATCTATCACTGAATAGAGGTGAGAATTTCAATATCTTCCACGCACAATGTTTGTTAAAACACCATGTGGTTCTTTAAGAGTTTAAGTTAGACACACGGCTGTATATACACCTCAGATCCTTTTCCTTGTTTCCTTCCCAAAAACATATTTACAGTATCAAATTATCGCATACTCGCATTCCCAAAAGATGCCTCTAACATATGCAACATGCAAGAGAGAGAGAGAGAGGAGAGAGTGTGTGCGTACCTTCTCAAATTGAATGGGGTTCATCTTGTAACCTGAAGGCAATTTCTGACGACACGTTTCCAGATTCATCACCAACTCATTAATGACTGCAGCATCATCAATGGATGAAGCCACCATGCTGGTTGCTTTCTCATCTGTCACAATCCTCACATCTTTCTTTGGCTGGAAATCGGGGACAATCACTTTATCAACAGCTTCAGCTAACTTTTGAGGAGACTTAACCCAATCTGGAATGAGTATACCAAAAGTTTCTGCTCGTAATATAGAGGCTGCCAGTAGAAACTGAAGGTGACTGGCATCGTCAGCAGAAAATTGCAATGGCCGAGGGAAACGCTTTGGTGCAGACCAAAATGGGGCACCACTACTAGTAGTAGCCTCCTCAGGAAAAGTAAATGTCAACTGCTTCACACGGTCTGCAAAGTAATCTTCAAACCTGGTTCCAGGAAAAGCAAGTGGTTAAAAGCATATATCAAAAAGCTGCTCAAAAGGGTAAAAGTTTAGTTGGTTTTTAGATGGTTATACCTCAGGCGAGCCCAAGTTATGCAGTCTTGAAATGTATCACATCTTTCCTTGTCGAGGCATTCAAGAACACGATCCAAAGTGTCCCTGGCCTGTGCATCACCAGCCTTTTGCATAGCAGATATGTAGTCACTAGGATTAATCAGATACGCATTAACATCAGTTGGCGTCTTCTCAAGCAAACCCTCAAATTCTGACCGTGCCCATGTTAAGCAATGGTCGATGTTGTGTGGGAAAGAGTGAACTGTACACATAGGTGCCTGTTTTTCTGGTGGATCCCTCGACGCACCATAATTCTCTGTAAGGTGAGGAATTACCATCTGTGTGTTGCACTTGGCACCCAGGGTTCCAGACTCCAATAATGGTTTTTGAAAATACAAACATCTCTGATCAATGTAAAGCCTGGCATTCACATTATCTAGTGCATTGATCACAACACTCAAATTCTCCCAGAATGTATCATCGAATACACTTTCTGTTTCAGGGCTGGCACGGTTTTGCAGTGCTTCAATGTGAATGCGAGGATTGATCAAAGAAGCAGCTGCAGCAGCAACAGTAGACTTGGCTTGCCCAATGTTCCAGTCACGGAAGAGAAATTGCCTACTAAGATTGCTCTTCTCAATGACATCATCATCTGTAATTGTTAGCTTCCCTTTATCGCCACAACAAACCCCCATGAGAGCTAAATTCTTCAAGAACTCACACCCAAGCGCACCAGACCCAACAACAAAAGCTTTTGCCTCTTCCAGCTTCTTCTGTAGCTTGTTTCCAAAGACTGAGATTTGAGCATCATAACGACTATTCAAGGGCTTCAAATCATTTGGATCCAAGGGTGCGGTTGGAAGAGATTCAACAGAGTCAAAGTAGAAAAACTGACGCAACAAATGAAAAGGAAATGGTTTAGTGACAGAACATTCCAAGTCTATTAAAGAGCAAACATAAATTACAATGCTATATGCAGCATCATAAACTAATTTAATCCAAAAACTTGGAGCTCAAGGAACAGTTACCGCAGTGCCAAAGATACACGGGATACCAAGATTGACAATTGAGAAGACAAAATCATTTCATATCCACAAGATCAGGCTTCAGAGGCAACAAAATGATGAGATAGAGTTCCATTGCACTCCAATCTAATTGTGTTACAAATCTAGAAACAAATCCCATATAATCTACTACGAACTTATTCAAGCAAGGCAGCTACAATTTAAAATAGTTTCATCCCGACCAAAAACTGCATGAGATTTAAAGGTCCTTTCGTCACACTAGATTTGCATATCGATTATAACAATTCATTTACTGACCTGGTAAAGTGGATGGAACTTCCCAGAGCAAGCCTTCACAACTTCTTGCCCCACAATACCACCAAACATAGCAGCCATTGGGTTTAGCACAGCCCTTGCACCGAATGCAAAGTTCCGAAGAAGTTTCTGGTCAATCTCCTCTAGTTTTCCATCAGAGAGACTATTGTTCAGGTCAGTCACAAATGATATTAGCCTCTGAGCATCTTCCTCGGATCCAGCAAGCGGGAAACATCCTGATTCAGACACAAACCTATCTAGTGCCTGGAAGGCCAAGTGTAAAATAGGCGGGCGGTCAAACTTGGAGAAGTCACTCAGAAGAAAGTCACCAGGATCCTTAATTGCTTCTCGCAGTGGCTTGAATTTTAACACTTTAGGTTCCTTGACCTGAGTGACAATACCCCCTCTTTCATATGCAGCATAATTTGAAGTGTCCTCTTCAATAGTAAATGAATATGGCCTCGCATTTTTTATTTTTCTAGGCTTCCCATCATTCAGTTCTGTCATGCCCCGCACTTCAGAAAATATAACTAAGTCACCGTCCTGAAACTCAAGCCTCTCATCATCAATACACCCCACAAGAGCAGGGTTGTCATTGCTAATAGACGCAATTATTCCTGTGTGGGGATCCTCACCATCAACATCAGCAACTGTAAATTCAGGGCCAAAGTCACAAAACACGCTACCAAAAAGGCCTCGAACTTCAGCTTTGATGAAAGCAATTGGAGGCTGGTGCTTATGACAGTAATCATCAAATTCAACTGCCTTCTCTAAGCTGATATCTGTAAATACAACAGCCTGCCAAGGATATAGCAATAAGGATGTCATTTCCCCCACAACCATGCCACAGTATTAGTTAAATAATTATCGCGTCTAAAAAGATTAGCTCTGTTATGATCATATCACTGACAATAAGAAACATAAGTAATAACACCAATTGCCAACAGTGTACCAAATACTTCACCACCCAAACAGTAGGAGACATCCTCAAATAAATTGCCATTGACATAGTTAAGATAATTCGTCCCTGAAAAACCTTAATGACTGTCGCTTTCCACAATAAATGCGAACACAGGTCACTTGTATTTTATGTAATCTTAACCATTATCACTGTAACAGTGTACATGGAAAGCAACTCTATTTAGTTTAACTATTATCATAATTAAATCAGATCTCTGTTTGGTTGTAAATGGCTATATTTCGTTTTTGCAACTAAACTAACTATTTAAAAAAATCACCAATAGCTTTTTTATATAGGTAAAATTCCCAAGAGTTTTAACCCTGAAAGAGTGACTAGAAGACAAATAAACTGGAGATATTTTCTTTACACAATTAATTAGGACACAGGTCATTTCCGTCCTGGCAAAATTCAAAAAATTGTCACTTTTCCAATGGAAAATCTTACGACTGTCACTTCCACATTAACTAAAACACCGGTCATTTCTGTTCTATAAGATCTTAACCATTATCACTATTACGTGGAAATCAACCACAACTTGGTTTAACTATAATTATATTAACATTAGATCTCTGTTTGCTTAGAGACTCGTATGCCAATGTAGGGATAAGTGTTAGATTTAGAGCTCCTATTTTTTCTAAAAAGATAATTATTGAGTAGTGGGAATAAAATGGGCCATAGTAAAGCACAATGGATGTAGACAATTTATATTAGCGACCCCAAATATTTTGGGAATGTTTTGAAATTACTATATCAACATTACAATGCTTGTACAGTCAGTAAGGCATTCAGAAATGAAAAATCTGTGTAACTGTACGAATCAATAACATCAGACACATGTGTACTTGCCTGAAAATTGGAGAGTTGTTCTTTAGTCAAAGCATCCGTCAAAGTAGAGATAATGACAGCATTGTTTAGCTCTTGCAACTTCTGGATAGAAGCAAGTGCCCTATTCTTCCCAACATCCTCCTCTGTAAAAATAAAATTGCTAGATAGATCCCACAATTCTACATTTCCTTCGTCGTGCAAAGTAACGGACTTCACACCCGCTAGAATAAGGTTCTTTGCTGCAACACGAAACACAGTTACATTATATCAAAAACTTTAACAGAAAGTGTTCAGAATGGTTGTCATATTTCAGCATACTGAGGACTCTTAATCAAGTATTCCTCTTATTATCAATATCTCAAAAATGTAAAAAGTAGGTCATTAAAAGAGCACATATGAAACATACATTAATAATCAAATAGGCATCATAATCCATCCTACTGTTTTTTATTGTACATTATCCATTCCACTCTATCCAGGCCTATTTCATTCCAAATACTAAATTATTTGTGTAAAAACTATTCATGTTTATGTGACACTATTACCCTAATAGTAGGTTCCAAAAAGAATGACATACTTCTATACTTCGAAAGAGTTAACTTTATACATCCCATTTCAATCTTAATAAGAAGCTTTTATAGCCACACAAGTGTTGTGGTAGTTTTTTTATATCACACAAATGCTAGCAATGTATAAGAACACTGGTTTCAAACAAATTTCCCTGCCGTTTCAACACGAAATGTGGAGGGAGTAATAAAATAAACAAAAATGAAAAATGGAAAAAAGAATGATCACTAATAATCTCTCTGAAACATTATATTTAAAAAAGATTATCAAGAGTGCGCACAAATTTCAAGCGTGAAAAATTGGAAATGAAAACTTTCCAAATAAGAAAAGGAAATAGCAACTCTAGCACAGTAAATAGCAAAAGAAAGAAAAAGAATAAAAACAGGGAAAAAATAATACCGATTTCAGCACCAAGGCCTTGCAAGCCAGAGACGAGAACATTAGATGCAAAAAGTCGACGCATAGTTTCACGGCCATAAACGGCGAGTTGACGGCTGTGAAGATCCTCATCGATATCAGGAGAGTTACGCGCATCGATCGGAGATTTGCCGTTAGTCGCGTTGCCGTTAACGTTAACATCACCAGTAGTAGCAGAACCAGCACCTCCCATAGTCACCGTCGATGAATCACCAGCAGCGGCGGCGGTGGCCTTGTGCTTCTTCGTCAAAGGATCCACTGAAACGGCGTCGTTTTCTCCTCCGACTTCAACTGTCCTCTTCACAGGAAGCATAAAGTGCTGTGAACTGCTAGATTCAACCATTTCACAAATCACATAAATCAACAGATAATTCACAAGAAATTAAAGAAATTATAAAATCATACGAAAATTGAAGAACGTGTAAGAGATAAGGAAGATAAGTGTATCGGAGAAGGTACCAGAATCTGGAGAATATGAAGGGAGTGAAGGCAAGTGAGAGATGCGTGTGATGATTAGGGTTTGTGTGAGAGGGTTGGGGGGGAGGGGGGGGATTTGAGCTTAGAGAGTGGAGGGGTGTGTGTGGGTTCGTTTCGACGATAACGAAAAATGGGAGGAGGATTGTTTTGGTTGGGCCTAAAAAGAAATGTTATTCGTTTGGGCTTTTAGATTTCTATAGAAAAAGGGGCAAAATATAAAAGGTGGACGACACAGTTATCACAAAAATAAAATTATTTATCCTTATTTATTTATTTATTTATTTATTTATTTATTTATTTATGGGATTTGCATCTATACTTATTTTTTGAGTCACGTTTTAACTTATACCTGTTTTGCAAAAAAATTACAAGCGTAATCACTTTTCGCCTAAACTTCAGGCATACGCACCTGAAGTAGCAAAGACAATCACGTAAACTTAAGCATTCTAGTAGACGGTTGAACTTAAGCATTCTACTAAATGAAGTTTTATTCTCTATTTGTTGAACTTTAGCATGTTTTAGCTGAAGTTTTGTCCTGGATTTAATAGTTTTGTCGTAAAGCTTTTTCAAAAACTTCAGCAGAAGATGTTGAAGTTATTTACTTCATTTGTAAAAATTTCAGCACTAAATAAGCTGAAGTTTTGTTCTGGATTCATTAGTTTTATCGTAAATCTTTTTCAAAAAACTTCAGCAGAAGATGCTAAAGTAATTTAGTTCATTTGTAAAAACTTCAGCACTAAATAAGTTGATATTTGCTGAACTTCAGCATGTTTTGGCTGAAGTTTTGTTCTATATTTGCTGAACTTTAGCATGTTTTAGCTCAAGCTTTGTTATGTTTTGTGATGAACTTCAGGGCTGAAGTTTGTTTTGTATTTGCTGAACTTCAGCATTCTAGGAGCTGAAGTTTTTGTTTATATCTGTTGAACTTCAGCATTCTTAACTTTATTTGTTTGGAAGTTATTAGGTTGGTCGAAGTACATAAGCAGCAAATGTTAAACTTCAGCAGAAAGTTCATCCCTATGAACTGAAGTTTCATAGCAGCACCAACAACAGCAGAAGAAAGAAGGAGAAAACGAAGGAGGAGAAAGGGGCTGAAGTTGTTTAAAAAGTTGGTATCAGTTAAAAAAATTTATAAATGGGTATAGGTTAAATGGGGGAGACCAAATAGGGCGTCCCGCGCAATTTTTACATTTTTCTATCCATCAAACTAATTATACTTCCTACCCATAATAGTTTTTGTGGGGAATTTTCTCTTTTTTCTCCAATTTTTTTTATTTCTATGCTTATTTTCTTTTTTCCTCTTTTTCTCCTATTTTTTAATTTTTTTCTTTTTCTATTCATTTATTTTTTCCCAAAACATATTATTGTTATTTTTACCATAACATATTTCACACTCAATTTTGACTCCTTTATTTTTTTTCTTTATTTCTTGTTCCTTTTCTAATTCCATTAAAATCCTTTTTTTCTTTTATTTCCTTTATTTCTTGTTCCTTTTCTAATTTCATTTAACTTCTTTTTTATATTCTTTTTCTCTTCATAATCTAATTTTATTTATTATTTTCACTATTTTTTTATTATTCTTATTCTTATACATTAAGAAAAAATAACTGATATAGTAAATATTTGTTAATATTTTTTTAATATAACTAGTATAATATACCGTTTGCTTTTTTCTCATTTTTTAATTCAATTATTAAACTGAAATAATATCAGTTGTCACTTGATCTAATTCGCTGAATATCACACGGACTGTTGCTGGACACCATAAATTAATAATCAGATTCTAAGGATTAACATGTGATTGCCATGCAAAACTTGATCTCCTTCCCAGTGGCGGAGCCAGAAATATTTTCAAGGGTGTTTAAACTTGAAAGAATTAAAAGACAATTCCCCACAAAGAGTGTTCAATATTATTTTATACATTTAAAATCAGCATTTTACTTATATACACAGTGTAATTTTTCGTAATATTACGGTAAAGGGTGGTCAGTTGACCACCCTTTGTAAAAGGTGGCTTCGCCCTTGCTCCTTCCCTAAAAATATGAGTACACACTCTACCATTAGCAGTAACACAACCAGTTATGGAGCAAGAAAATACAATCTATAACCACCAAATCTCCATATATACTAGTTAGAATAGAAACGATAATAAAATATTAAAAAATGCATAAAAGTATAAGTAGAAAAAAGGACTTCTAGTACCATATGATACCAATATGGTATACATGTATACCAACAGATTATATGATTGCTCTAAAATATTGCTACAATTATCTGCGACTATACTGTTGTATCAAAACATTAAAGGATGCAATAAAAGTATGAGCAAATTACATGCTCGCATTGCAAGCTAAATATCCACAAAGCAACTTACTCTATGCTAACAAGATATATAGTTAAATGGGGTCGTTCCAACAATTGTCTATAACTATAAAAATTATTATATAATACACATAATATATGTCCATCGACACAAAAAATTTCCAGCACTGCAAATCATATTCATATAAATAACTTCATAATAGAATTCACTTTAAAATGCAGCTAAAACAACAAAAAAATGTTCAAACTACCATATGATACCAATATAGCATATAACTACACCAACATGGTATACAATTTTACTGGTTATTTTTTGGTAATGATATGACTATACTACTATTACATAACACACATGCATAAAGAGAAAAATAAAAAAATAGTGTACCGTATTATAATATAATAAAGTATTTCAAGATATTGTACTACATTACTATTATTAAAAGAAAATCAAATAGTGTACCAATTAAATACAGATAATACAATAAAAAATGATTCAACTAACATATGATACCAATATAGTATATAGTTATACTAATAAGGTATATAGTTGTACGATGTCGTTCCAATAACTGCATATAACTATAAAACCTATTACATAATACACAAAATCTATGTCCATAGGTACAAGAAAATTGAACACAACAAAATATGATCATATAAATCATTTCAGAATAGAATTCACTTAAAAATGTAAGCAAAATAACCAAAAAATATTTCAACTACCATATGATACCAATATGACATATAATTATACCAATAGGGTATATAGTTCTTCTAATTAATTCCAGGCAACTATATATGATTATATGACTATTACATACACATGCATAAAGAGAAAAAACAAAAAATAGTGTACCACATATTAATATAATAATATATTTTAAGATATTATATTATAATACTATTATATAAAATAAACGCATAAAGAAAAAATTAAAATAATTACATAATACATATGCATAAAGGAAAAAAAAAATCAAGATATTGTACTATTCTACTATTACTAAAGAAAAATTAAATAGTGTACCAATTAAATGTAGCTAATACAACCAAAAAAAGTCTCAACTAACATATGATACCAATATAGTATATAGATATACCAACAGGGTATACAGTTGTAAGCAAAGAGTTTAAACAAATTAATTCAATTATTAGAATAAAATAATATCAGTTACCACATAATCTAATTAACTCATTTTGTGCGTCATCGATTATACTAAAATTTAGATATGTTATAATAATATACTATATACCATTTTGAAATGAAGATTATTTTAATAAAAAATATTCAATGGACATGTACATCCTATTATGAAATGAGAAATATAGAAGAAAATGTTTATTTATGGGAAAATGATATTGTGTAACTGCTCTCAAAATAATAGCAAAAAAAATATTTTTGTAAATTATATATTTTGTATGTTATATATAAATTTTATACATTTTTTCGACTACAGAATGTAAATAGTTTCTGGATAATACCCCAAATATAAAAGGAAAAATTGCACATCAAACATATACATTATATTTATCATTCATAGATATACATTAAAAAAATTATCGTTTATAGTTATATTTGAATTTTGTAGCAAATATGTGAAATAAAAAATCAATTGCTTTGAACTGAAATAAGAGAGCAACAGGCTCTCGTCGCTCAGTTGGTTAGAGCGCCTGCTTAGTAAGTGAAGGTCTTGAGCTCGACTCTCAACACAAGTTTTTATTTTTTATAATTCTATATTTCATCTTAGTTATATTCGTTGTGCGAACGAATACGATCGATGCAGGTTATATCTTTTTTTACACTCATGTATACAGTCGATACAAGTTGTACATACACCCATATAATTAGCCTTGGATATATTCGTTGCGCGAACGAGTACAGTCGATACAAGTTGTATCTTTTATATACACTCATGTATACAATCAATACAAGTTGTACTTACACTCATGCATACCACTACAGTTTTATTCGTTGCGCGAACAAATATAGTTGAGCACCAGGTTGTATTTGTTGCGTATCTGGATACAAGTAATGCAAGATGGTACAAATTGAATAGTATCTATGAATGATAACTATACAAACTATAATTACCAGGCTCTAAACTGTAGTGCTTTATGAAAATTCCTCAAATTAAAATTGGTTGATCGATCGATACTTGCACTCACTAGCTAAAAAGTATATAATATATATTATATGCATATGATACACATATATACACGGCTATTATTTTTTAGATCGGCTAAAATATATATTTCTCTTGAAAAATTGGGGATGAAAACTAGAAATAGGATATCTTGGTGCCACTATTTTTTATCCTGGTAAGAAGAATCTTGAAAAAATAGCCTCAGTTAGGCTTAATGAATATTAGTTGGACAAAAATATCATCTCATCCCAATAACATTAATTTGAGTGAATTTTATTGAAGAAACAAATTTTACCGTTATTGGGATTGAAGTTTGATTAAAAAAAATTACCGCAAGAAGGGGTTGGGATTAGAAATCTATGGTTAAAATCTTAGTACATTTGGTAAGAATAGGAAGATAGATTGAAATTATTACTGCTATATTTGTCGAGTTTTGTTGATCCGCAAGTTATGCCGCAAAGGAAATACTTTAGACTAATAGTATCTAGCTTATGATATGTTGTGCAACTCCTGCCTCATCGGCAAAATATAACTTAAGGACTCTGAAGCCGCAATTAATTTTTCATGAGCAATATTTTACACTATTTTATTGTGTCTAACTTATGAGATAGTCTACAACTCATACCTCATAGAATAAATTTAGATCAAAGATTTTGAAGCCACTACTTATTCTCCATGAACAACACTTTACGCTATCTTATTGTGTCTAACTTACGAGATACTCTATAACTTCTGTCTTATAGGCAAAACTCAGCTCAAGAACTTTAGAACCACAACCTATACCCCATGAGCAATAGTTATGCTACCTCATTATGTCTAAGTTATGAGATAATCTATAACTCCAACTTATAGGCAAAATTTAATTTTGGGACTTTAGAACCACAACTTATTGCCTATATGAGTTTTTTTTTTTAAATTCTGATTGGAATCCTAGAGAGCTTATGAGCGAATTAGGAAGAAAGAAAAAGGAGAAAAATGAAAGCGTGTAGCCTAAAATATATTAAAGTATAAAATGGTCATTTACCATAGGCAAAAACCACACAAGGGCTAATAAATCAACACATTCCTTACTTGGGCCAAAATATCAATAGTGGACCCATGGAAGGTCACTAACGCCATTTCCTAAATTAGGGCAACTGCACAAATAGCCTATTGGAGGATCATATTTTCTTCGTAGGTTAGTAGATTTTAACTTGTTTCCTACACTTTCATGAACACCCATTGATTTTAATCTTTAATCTATAGTTTTTCATGGTAGAAAATTGAGGACTTTGAGAAATAGAGATTTAGACCTCAAATTGAGGTCGAATTTCGAAACTAATCACATAACCTGGTTCGGTGGTGAATGGATGATTTGGTTTTGGTCTGAATCTCGGGTTGCCCGGATTTGAATTTTGTTGACTTTTTCCAAAACCATTAAAAAAAATTGAATATTTTTCACTCGTGGGTAGTTTCTAAAGCCTATTTTGAATTATTTGAACTATATTTGTTAGATTTAATTATTTTGGAGGCTAATTCTAGAGGAAAAGTCGCGGTTGGGCATTGATTTGGTTGCAAAGTAAGGTCAGTATCGTGGTTAACCTTGACTTGAGTGATTAGGACTTATTGGTCTATTTGCTACATATTTTATGTGTGGGGACAATATATATGTGATGTGACGAGTATCAATGCGTTGTCATTGGGTTAAAGCATGCGGGTAGAAATTGTTCCTTTGTGTTATATTATTTCATTGATTATGATTTCCATGATTAGTTTAGATTATTACTTCTTTTAATTACTCGTTTCATATTTATTGTTTATTTTAAAGATGTTGAATATTTTGAAAGTTGAGTTTGATATCATGGCACCATAATTGAAGTGAAATTGTTTTCCTCCTTGTTTTTGTTATTCGGATTTGTATTGTCACTTGGTGGTAAAGAGAGAAAAGTACGTATGTTGTTGTCGTGCCTTACTTGCATTCATTATCATCTATTGAGAGATTTGAGAGTAAAAATACGAAGGGTGATGCTGTGTCGGTGAGTAAAAGCATGAAGGGTGATGCCGTGCCATTTCATTTATGATATTACATGGTGAGAACGAGAGTAAAAGCACGAAGGGTGATGCCGTGCCATTTTCATATTATTGCCTTATTTGATTTTTAGTTTTGGTGATTTACTTGGTTATATTGTTGCTTAATTCAGAAGATGTTATTTTGTGATTCGTAATTGTTGTTTTTATGATATTATCCCCTTTTGCATGTCCCCTCCCAGTTAATATTTTATCGTTCAACTTGTTATTTTGCTGCTTTATATATATTTGTACAGGGTTTTACGTGGGTGTCTTGTCATAGGCTCGTCACTCCCTCATCGAGGTTAGGCTCGACACTTATGGAGTACATGGGGTCTGTTGTACTCATATACACTTCTGTAGTTGTTGTGCAGATACTGATATTAGTACTAGCGGTGCTTAGAGGTACGTTAGCTCGGATCACGTTCACTTTCACTTGAGGTAGATTTGTCGGCGTTTGCAAACCTTGAAGTCCCCTTCTATTTCCTATCTTTAATGTTTATCTCTTCCGAACAATTGTATTTATTTCAAACTATATTTGTAGACTTTTAGTTGCTCATGTACTTGTGACTCTGAATTTTTGGGAGTAGTTAGTATCATGTTACTCATATTGACACTGTGTTAATTTTGGTGTTTATTTCTCGTTTGATGTCATTACTTTGAATTAATTGTTAAAAATTAGTTAATTCTTTATTAACGTCGACTTGCCTAGCAAGTGGATGTTAGGCGCCATCACGGTCCCAAGGTTGGAAATTCCGGGTCGTGACAAGTTGGTATTAGAGAAATAGGTTTCTTAGGTATCACGAGTCATGAGCAAGCTTAGTAGAGTCTGGAGGATCAGTAAAGAGACGTCTGTACTTATCTTCTAGAAGCTATGGAGTTTTAGGAAAAAATTCACTTTTTTCTTTCCATATCGTGTGATTATATTATATCATTGATGTTTGAATCATTTCATTCATGTTCTCTCGCAGATAGTGAGAACACAAATAATATCTACAGTCGGGCAGGAGCCAGAGCCACTATTGTAGCCACTACCAAGGGTAGGGGACGAGCCCGAGGTCGAACCAGAGGCAGAGCTTAGCCTAGAGCTCGTGCACCAGCACCCACCATGGAGCCTCAAATTGATCATGATGAGGAGATCCCAGTTGAGACTGTACCAATCGGACCCGCTGAGGTCCCGGAGGGATTTATAGCCACTCCCGTGCTTCAGGACACTCTAGTCTGTTTAGTGGACCTTATAGAGAGCAAGGCCCTGACCGGTGCATTTCCGGTGGCACCAACTGTATCTAAGGTTGGGGGAGGAGCATAGACTCCCACTACTCACACTCCAGAGCAGATGACTACTATATATCAGACTCTAGCAGTCCAACCAGTTGGGATAGTTCATCATGTTGTTGATGCACAGGCTGGGGAGAGGCTCGTGATGTCTTCTAAGAGATTGATGAGGTTGGATAAATTCACAAAGCTCTTCCCTATTATGGTGCACCTTCTAAGGACCCACAAGATTATTTGGATCGTTGTTTCGAGGTGCTGAGCAACATGGGTATTATTGAGTCCAATAGAGTAGACTTTGCAATGTTTCAGATAACCGGTTCGGCCAAGAGATGGTGGTTGGATCATGCGTGGAGCAGACTAGCCGGTTCACTGTCACACACTTGGGAGCAGTTTTTGCACTTGCTTCTGGAGAAGTTTATTCCTTTCACTCTAAGAGAGGAGTACCACAGGCAGTTCGAGCGCCTTTAGTAGGGTAGCATGTGTGTTACCCAATATAAGACCCTATTTATGGACCTAGCTCGCCATGCAATTATCTTACTCCCTACTAAGAGGGAGAGAGTGATGAGATTCATTGATGGACTTACTTTCGGTATTAGGCTACAGATGGCCAAGAAAATCGGGGATGATATTTCTTTTCAGAGGGACGTAGAGATTTCTAGATGGATCGAGATGATTCGTAGTTAGAGTAGGTAGGCGATATCTAAGAATAAGCCTCGTCATTCTAGTAGTTTCAGTGGTGCCTCATCCGGAGGCAGGGGTATATTTGGTAGGGGATATCCTTCTAGGCCGTTTCAGTCAGTGCTTAAGGCCTCCCATGGTGCTTCGAGTAGTCATGGTTCTTACGTGTCTCATTATGAGCAACTAGCCTACATCGCACCATCAGCTCCTTTTAGTGCACCTCCAATTCAGAGTTATCTAGGTGGTTATCCAGGTCGCCTGGGCCAGTTCCAGGGTCAGCAGTCACAACAGCCGAGGGTTTGTTATACTTGTGGAGATCCGAGGCACATTGCTAGAGTTTGCGCTAGTTACAGGGCGACATGCCACAATAGAGTTCTCGCGCTATGGTTCC
>ML412390.1:0-38986 GCA_005239525.1 Nicotiana knightiana | reverse complement strand
GGGTATTCTTTTCTTTTAGAAGTAATACTTCTTTAGATGGATGGCGTTCCAGCTTGTTGGTAGAACTCTACCGTCTATAGCTTCCAACTCATAGGCGCCTTTCCCAGCTATGCCTCGAATTTTGTAAGGTCCTTCCCAGTTTGGATTTAGCTTTTCTACACCTGATTCTTTTGTTGATTGAAAGACTTTTTTTGAGGACGAATTCCCCAATCTTAAAGTACCTGAGGTGAGCTTTACGGTTGTAATAACTCTCTATGATTTGTTTTTGAGCTGCTATCTGTATTAATGCTGCTTCTCTCCGTGGTTCGAGCAGGTTCAGGTTGGTCCTTAATTCGTCGTCATTTTCACCTTCCATAGCTGTTGAGAACCTTATGCTTGTTCGCCAATCTCCACGGGTATTAAGGCTTCTGAGCCATAAACAAGTGCGAACGGAGTTTCTCCCGTGGCTATCTTCGAAGTTGTTCTGTATGCCCATAGTACCGCTGGTAACTCTTCAGGCCAATTTCCTTTGGCTTTGTCCAGCCGCTTCTTTAGACTTTTGATGATGACCTTATTCGTTGACTCAGCTTGACTATTAGCCACGGGGTGGTACGGCGTTGAAGTGATCCGCTTGATTTGCCAACTTTCGAAGGATTCTGTGATTTACGAGCCTATAAATTGTGGGCCATTATCACACACGATTTCCTTTGGTATTCCAAAGCGGTATATTATGTTTCGCCATAAGAAGCTTTTAACTTCCTTTTCTCGCACTTGTTTGAATGATTCTGCCTCTACCCATTTTGTAAAATAGTCGGTTAGTACGAGTAAAAACCGTACCTGTCCTTTAGCTGTGGGAAAAGGTCCCACTATGTCCATACTCCATTTCATGAAAGGCCATGGGGATATTAATGGATGTAATAATTCCGCTGGTCGATGCATGTTATTGGCAGACCTTTGGCATCTATCACATTTGGATACGAAATTCTCGGTTTCTTCCTCCATCTTAGGCCAATAGTATCCGGCTATGATTAGTGTTTTCACTAAGGATATAGCCCCTGAGTGATTTCAACAGTGTCCTTCGTGGACTTCTTTCATCACAAATTCCGTTTGGTTAGGTCCGAGGCATTTAGCTAGGGGTCCTCAGAACATCTTGTGATAAAGTGAGTTGCGAATAAGGTAGTACCGTGCAGCTTTGCGGTGAAGTGCTTGAGTTGCTTTCCTGTCTTCAGGTACGGTGCCATTCTACAAAAAAAAATTAAGAATTTGGTTTCTCCAGTCCCATGTTAGGTTGTTGAAAGTTACCTCATTCCTGTCCTGGTCTATTATTGAATGAAATAGTTGAATGACAATTGTATTATCTTTGTTCGTTACTTTCGGGACTGCTGCGAGGTTAGCTAGTGCATCTGCTTCTGCATTTNAGTCTCTCGAGCGATGTAAGTCCCCTGTATCTGATTTACTACCAGTTGGGAGTCGCTGTTGATCACAATTTGCTCGATTGAGAGCTCCCGTGCGAGTTCAAGCCCTGCAATAACAACTTCGTACTCTGTTTCATTGTTAGTTATAGGATAACACTTGATAGCTTGTCGTGTCTTTTCACCCGCGGGTGATATTAAGACTATGCCTAAGCCGGCACCTTTTATATTTGAAGAACCATCGGTGAACAAGGTCCATAGGCCTGGATTAACACCGTTAAAGAGTTGTAACTCTTTTTCTACTTCAGATACAATGCTATTACTAAAGTCAGCAACAAAATCAGCTAGTATTTGAGACTTAATTGCAGTCCTAGGCTGATAGATTATTTCCTGCTCACTTAATTCTATGGCCCACTTGGCTAATCTTCCTGACAATTCATGTTTATGTAGAATATTTCTTAAAGGATATGAGGTCACAACGGTGATTGGGTGCCATTGAAAATAGGGTCGTATTTTCTAGATGTCATTATTAAAGCTAAGGCTAACTTTTCCAGATGTGGATATCTAGTCTCAGCATCTAGCAAAGTTTTACTTACATAATAGATAGGTGATTGTTTACCTTTTTCTTCTCTTACCAATACTGCACTTACAACAATTTCTGAGACAGCCAGGTAGATGTACAATCTTTCCCCTTCTTTTGGCTTTGAAAGCAGTGGTGGTTTCGATAGATAAATCTTCAGATTCTTGAGGGCTTGCTGACATTCTTCAGTCCACTCGAACTGATTCTGCTTTTTGAAAACTGAGAAGAATTTAAAACTTTTTTCGGAAGATATAGAAATAAACCTACCCAAAGCTGCTATTCTTCCTGTCAGTCTTTGAACTTCCTTTTTATTTGTTAAAATATAATGTATTTCTTCTATGGCTTTAATTTGAGCGGGATTTACCTCTATTCCTCTGTTTGATACAAGGAAACCCAAAAATTTGCCTTATTGCACTCCAAAAGCGCATTTCTGTGGGTTTAACTTCATATTATACCTGCGTAAAATATCAAAAGCAGTAGAGAGGTGCTGGAAATGGTCTTGTGCTTGTGTTGATTTTACCAACATATCATCAATATAGACTTCCATCGTCTTTCCAAGATGTTCTTGGAACATTTTAGTCACTAACCTTTGATAGGTGGCTCTAGCGTTTTTTAAGCCAAAAGTCATAACTTTATAACAGTAAGTCCCCCTGTTTGTAATGAAGGAAGTTTTTTCCTCATCCGAGGGATTCATTTTAATCCAATTATAACCAGAATCTGCATCTAAGAAGCTTAATAATTCATGATCTGCTGTGGAATCAATCATTTGATCTATATACGGCAATGGGAATGAATCTTTGGGGCATGCTTTATTTAAGTCAATATAATCCACACATATTCTCCACTTGCCATTCTTTTTAGGTACTACCACGGTGTTTGCTAACTAGTTAGGGTACGTTAACTCTCGTATCGAACCAATCTTCAAGAGTTTTTGTACCTCTTCATCGATCACTTGGTTCTTAAATGGTCCATGCTTTCTTTTCTTCTGCTTAACAAGTACGAAGGATAAATCTTCATTTAGTTTATGAGTCATCACTTCTGGTGGGATGCCTGTCATATCTGAGTGGGACCACACAAAGCAGTCTGCGTTAGCCTTTAAATAATCAATTAACTTACCTCTTCGAGCGGGGCCTAGGCTCGTGCCTATATACACTTTCTGCTCAGGCTTTTGTTCAGATAATTGAACAACTTCGAGCTCCTCCGTAGTTGTTTTGATGTGCTCTTCCTCCGGTTCACGAATGACATCCGATATGGAATCTGCATCTGTGTGGTATAGTACACCTTCCGTGGTAACTTGATTCTCCTTCTCGTAAGTATTTTCTTTCGTACCCGTTTCAGCAATAATACCTTCCGTACCTATTTGGGTAGTAATTTCTTCCACGCCCGTTTGGGCGTCGTTACCTGCTTGGCCTTATCTCGTAATTCTTCCACCTCTATTTTCTTGTTGTAGTGTACCACAAAGTTTATATTTCTTGCGGTCTGCTAATCGCCTTTGATTTGTTTAATCCCCCATTCAAAGGGGAATTTAATTACCTGATGCAACGTGGAGGGTATCTCTTTCATTTCGTGGATCCACGGCCTTCCAATGATCACGTTATAAGCCATGTCAGTATCGATGACTTGGAACCTGGCACTTTTGATCACCTTCTCAGCATAAGTGCTAAGCTCAATTTCTCCTTTTGTTATAACCATAGAGTTATCAAACCCGGATATGGCTCGCGCTTTTGGGATTACTTGATTCCCCAGTAGCATTTCTTCCACGACTCTCAGCAAAATGATATTGACTGAACTGCCTGGATCAATCAACAGTCTTTTTACGTTAGTGTCATGAATAAGTAAAGATATTACCAGAGCATCATTGTGCAGAAGCATTAATCCGCTGATATCTGCATCATTGAAAGTTATGTCGTCTTCTTCCATATTTTCACGAGCCCGTTTCCCATGTGTAATTGTGAACTCTGTGGTTGTTTTTCAAATCACTCCGTTTACTTCTTCACCCCCATGTATCACGTTGACGGTTCGTTTTGGAGAAGGAGGCTTTGGGGGCTCCTGCCTGTTCCTCATATATGCCTGTTTACCTTTATCACTAAACAATTCTGTTAAATAGCCCTGTTTTAGTAAATTTTCTACTTCACCTTGTAAAAATCTGCAATCCGCATTTTTGTGCCCATGATCGTTGTGAAATTCACACCAGTGATCTGGGTTTCTTCTGCTTAGATTTGACCGCATATCTCTGGGCCACTTAACCTTGTCTCTCATGTTCCTCAATATTGAGACAAGTTCAGTAGTACTTACATTAAAGGTATGATCCCCAATTTGAGTACTACCTCTAGGTCATTCATCTCGATCTTTTCTGGATCTAGACGAGGATGAGACTACGTCTCTTCCTTGTGGTCTATATTCCGAACTAGTGTTTTTGAACCTGGGGCGGATATCGCGTCCCGAGGGTCCTAAGTAAGGATCGTACCTGTTTTTACCTGATCTTCTATCTAATTCAAGACATCTGGATCTGGAATGATCTTCATCTCTCGAACGAGCAATGATATCTTCTTCTATCCAAAGTTTAGTACTGTACCTGTTATATACATCGTTCCATGTTGTAGCGGGGAATTCTCTTAGACTTTTCTTAAGTCATCTCGTGGATTCTGAGCTTTTATCGTTTAGGTTGCTTGAAAATGCCATGGCTGCCCAATTATCAAGCACCTTGGGTAACTACATTCTTTCTCGTTGAAACATGTCTACAAACTCACAGAGTAGTTCCGTGTCTCCTTGTTTTATTTTGAATATGTCTTCCATTCTCTTCTCAACTTTTTGCGCACCAGAGTGTGCTTTTATAAACGAATCTGCAAGCTCAGCGAAATAGTCAATAGAATTTTCAGGGAGAAGAGAATACCAGGTTAGGGCTCTTTTGGTAAGTGTTTCCCCAAATTTTTTGACAAGGACTGATTCAATCTCTTGTTTCGTTAAGTCGTTACCTTTTACCCAGTAGTGAAAGCAGTCACATGGTCGCGTGGGTCAGTTGTTCCATCATATTTGGGAATGTCAGGAATTTTAAACTTCTTGGGTATAGGCAAGGGTGCTGCACTTGGCTTCCAAGGTTGTTGAGAATATCTATTAACATCGATGCCTTTGATGATAGGTGGTACTCCAGGAATTTGTTCGATGCGATCGTTTTGCTCTTTCATCTGTTTCTGCATGGTTAGCAGTAAATTTTGTAATTTTGAGTTATTAGATATACCTGGTATCGTTTCGAGAGATTCATTAGGAGTATCTCCTCTTCCTGAGTTTGCCAACCCAGATTGAAGATTTTCCATAGTGATGGTGTTATTGGGGGGTGTCGTCGGCGGTGTAGGTAATGCGGTCGGTAATCCTCTCGCAAATTCTTGCAAAGCTTGGCTCACATACTCTGCAATCATTTGCTTTAAACGATCTTGTTCCACAGTTTGATCATTATCACCATTGTTTTTATTGGACCTTTCTGGGGATTGTTCCCTCGAACCACGTGGAGTTCCTGAAGGCGATGGAACCGGGGTTCCACTCCTTTGCTGGTCGTTGTCGTTGGAGTTTGACATAATTCAGAGGATATCACTTGAAAAGTCAACAAAGATTATCAATTTCCTGGTAACGAAACCAATATGTTTAACCAAATATTAGACCCTTTGACTAAAGCTTATTTGTAAGATGAATACGGGTTATTGATAATCAAGGTTATGAAGAAAAATAAATAATAGACAGTATTACAGAAATAAAAAATCGAAGTTAATTATATTCGAGAATCAGATGCCTTTACAAGCTGTATTCCCCTCCCTTATATAGGAGATTCTTACAACTTACGACTCTTGTTATGGTTACTCATTAATGACTAATTATGACATTAATGAGGCGTTACAAAGGATAACGGTAATTGGGGTTCGGTTACATAACGTTCGAGTAATCAATTGTGGGTCCTTAAATCTGCCCGTAACTTTGTCTAGATTCATTCTGACCGTGCCTCTCTCCCGTTTTGATCAAGTTGAGTTTTCCGTGGCTGATAAGTTTGTGGGTTTACTGAACCATGCTTTTTTGTACCGTATCTCTTCAAAGAATCATATCCAGCTGTCGCGTTTTCCTGTGTCCACATGACTGGCTGAGTTTTCAAAAGCTGGCTTACGTGTGAAACTCTTTTTTACCAATACAGTTACCCCATGTGAACACGGGTGATGGCTCGTGAACGCGAAGTCACGGGGGAGCAAGACTTCGATATCGCAGGGTTACCCGCAAATGCAAAGGCCTTCTGGCCGCTAATGCTCTGCGATCGCTTCAGGTGTCTCACGAATGCGAAGAACACCTGACGCCTAGTGACTTAAAGTTTCAAAACTGGGATTTTTTTTCATTTTCACCATTTTCAAGTTTGAGCTCGGCCTAGAGGCGATTTTGAAGCGATTTTTCATCCCAGCTTCATAGGTTAGTAAATTTTAACTTGTTTCCTTACATTTCCATAAACACCCAATGGTTTTTATCTTTAAGCTATGCTTTTTCATGGTAGAAATTAGGGATTTCGGTAGAAATTGGGGATTTTGTGAAATTGAGATTTATACCTCAAATTGAGGTTGGATTTCGAAACTAATCACATAACCATGCTTGGGGGTGAATGAGTAATTGGATTTTGGTCCGAATCTCGGATTTTGACCAGGCGGGCCCAGGGTTAATTTTTGTTGACTTTTTCTAAAATCATTAAAGATTGAATCTTTTTCACCCGTAGGTAATTTCTAAAGCCTATTTTGAATTATTGAAACTATATTTGGTTAGATTTGATTAGTTTGGAGGCTAATTCTAGAGGGAAAACCACAATTGGGCATTGATTTGGTTGCAGAATAAGGCAAGTGTCGTGGTTAACCTTCACTTGGGGATTAGAACTTGTTGGTCTAGTTGCTAAATGTTTTATGTGCGGGGACAATGTATATGTGAGGTGACGAATATCTATGCGTTGTCGTTAGGTTAAAGCATGCGGGTGAAAATTGTTCCTTTGTGCTATATTATTTCATTGATTATAGTTTTCATGCTTAGGTTAGATTATTACTTCTTTTAATTACTCATTTCATATTTATTGTTTATTCTAAAGATGTTGAATATTTTGAAAGTTGAGTTTGATGTCATGGCACCATAATTGAAGTGAAATTATTTTTTTCCTTCATTTTGTTATTCGAATTTGTATTGTTGCTTGGTGAGAAAGATAGAAAAGCATGTTGGGTGGTGTTGTGCCTTATTTGCATTCATTATCATCTATTGATGAGATTTGAGAGTAAAAGCACGAAGGGTGGTGCCGTGCCGGTGAGTAAAAGCAAGAAGGGTGATACCGTGCCATTTCATTATGATATTACATGGTGAGGACGAGAGTAAAAGCACGAAGAGTGATGCCGTGTCATTTTCATATTATTACCTTATTTGATTTCCGTTTTGGTGATTTACTTGGTTATATTTTTGTTTAATTCGGAAGATGTTATTTCATGATTTCGTACTTGCCATTTTTATAATATTATCCCCTTTCGCATGTCCCTTCTCAGTTAATATTCTATCATACTACTTGTTAATTTGCTGCTTTATATGTATTTGTACAGGGTTTTATGTAGGTGTCTTGTCATAGCCTTGTCACTACCTCGTCGAGGTTAGGCTCGACACTTAGGGAGTACGTGGGGTTGGTTGTACTCACAATACACTTCTGTACTTATTGTGCAGATATTGGTATTGGTCCCAACGGTGCTTATAGGTGCGTCGACTCAGATCATATTCACTTCAGAGACTTGAGGTAGATCTGCTGGCATTTGCAGACCTTGAAGTCCCCTTCCATTTCCTTTCTTTATTGTTTATATCTTTCGAATAAGTTTATTTCAAACTATGTTTGTAGACTTGTAGTTTCTCCTGTACTTGTGACTCCAGATTTCTGGGATTAGTTAGTATCACGTTGCTTATATTCACATTATGTTAAAATTGGAGTTTGATTTCTTTTTTAATGTCATTACTCTGAATTAATTGTTAAAAATTGGTTAATTTTTTTATTATTCTGCTTGCTTGGCAAATGGATGTTAGGCACCATCACGGTTTCGAGGTTAGAAATTCTGAGTCGTGACATAAGTACTTTAGTTATGAGATTGTGATTGACATGATTATTGATGTTTGTTGATTATTACTTTGTTAATATGGATTACCATTATTGGTTGTTTCTTTAATTCCATATTTAACTTGTGAATTATGTGGCCGCTAATTTATCTACTATTTATGTTACGCTTGGGAAAAATCATATTTAGATTATAGTAGAATTAAAGAAGTCTTTTTTAAAACCCGTATCTCAAGGAAAATTTTCACATTTAGGCTAGGGATATACCTAACGTTCTTGCTCATTTGAATGTTGTATTATATACGTTCATATATACTCAATACCATAAGGATATATGATTGATATATTATGAATAGGCAGGTAGTGTTGCGGTAGCATGCTAGTCATACAAATAATTTTGTCAAATAGCAACCATAAATAATTCGGATTAACGGGTGTTATTAAGAACTCAATAGGATTTATAAGTCGACCACAACCTTGAAATCTTCATCTCAATTAATTAAGACAAAATTATAAACACTTAAATTCTTGTTAGTTTAGTTACTTAGTTATTTAATTTCAACAATATTAGTTTAATCACATCCACCAATCTTTAATAACCTTGAATAGATAATAAATTCTTGTTGCTTAGGTAGTAAATAGTCTAAGTCTCTATGGGTTCAACATCCGTTTTTTGAGTTACTTTACTACTTAGAGACCGCATATACTTGTGTGTGCTGGGGAACCAATAATTTTTTGGCGCCGCTTCCTGGAAATTAGTTATTCAATGTTTATCTGAGTTAAGCGTTTATTCATTTTTTCCATGCTTTTACTTTTTGTGTTTTACCTAATTCATCTCAGATACTTGTGGAGTTAACATCAAGGCAGAAGGATGGGGGTAAATATAATCTTAAACCCTACGACAATTAACTTGACATAAATTTATACATAAATATTAAAGTAGCAAAGCAGCTATAGAGGTAGTGAAAGCAGCTTTAGAGGCAGATAAAGCAACCAAAGCAGTGAACATGTTGAGGAGGTTGAGAACACTAAAGCAACCATTGATATCCCACAATCGGCAACAATAACATAGAACACAGAACAAGAAATTATCGAGGGTGTAAGGCCTAGCCTTCCACATAAGACACAGGCTATCGTCAAGTCTTTCATTATGGAAGATTTTGATTTAAAACAGAACCTGGCGCAGCTAGTGCAATTTCAGGGGAAGTATGTCGGTCTAACTCATGAAGAACTTTCTCGAAATATCAGACACCTACAACTTCTCAGTTGTTTTATAGGATTACATCAAGTTGGCTTTGTTTCTTTTCTCACTACTAAGCGAAGCAAAGGCATGACTACATAAAGAGCTGGAAAATTAAATTAGAAACTGGGACGACTTAACCAGGATTTTTTTGATCAAGTTCTGCCCATATCAGAAGACAAAATCGCTAAGGAGCCATATTCTTGATTTTTTGTACAGAGAATGTGAGTCCCTCCGTCAAGCTTAGGAAAGGTACAAGAAGTTGCTCTGGGATTGTCCATATCGCTGTCAAATAGATGAAATATTATGGCACACTTTCGTAAAGGGGTTAGATGAAATTCAAGATATATCTTGACTCAACGTGTGGAGGTATATGCATGATAAAAACTTATGGTGAGATCCTAAACTTGTTGAACAACTTCACCAGAAGTGATCAGAATTGGCAGGGAGGCGGAGAACCAAGTAAAACAGTCAAATAGAAGTCAATAGGTGTGATTGACATTGGTTTCCTCATACCTATAAGAGTTAATATGGAAAATATTGCAAACCGGCTGCATAAGTTTACTATGGCACATGCACTATCGATACAACATGTTCGACAAATATCTACTTATTAGAAGATATATGGAGACAGTCACATAGGTGATCAATGCCCCTTGAACCTTAGTCTATCTACTATGTAAGATAACAAACATGGGTCAAATAAACTAGAATGCCCAATATGGGAACCAAACAACCCAAATTGGAGGAATTATCCTAACTTCTCATTGGATGAAAATCAAAATAATAACGATACCAAGGGCACTATCAGATTATGCAGAAACCACTACATTAACCTGAAGAGAATGTAACTAGCTTGTTGAAAAAGTTGTTGGCCGATAAGATAATCAAACAAGGTTAGAAAAACAGTAGATGAGTACAAACTTCTAAAACATAAAGAGGCAAGTTGGGCAAATAGCAAGTAACCACGCAACTAGGGTTGTTGGAGCCCTTCCTCTGAATACTGATAAAAATTCTCAAGTTAATGCAGTAACTTTGAGGAATGTGAGACAGTTGGTAAAAGTACCAAAAGAGAAGAGGGATCAGTTTGAGGTAGAAGAGGAAAAAGTAACACGTAGAGGTGACTGAGAATAATAATGCACAGAAATTAATCAAAATGGGTCCACTATCCTTTCCTCAGAGGCTGAAAAAGAAGAACACATATCATATGTTTAATAGGATTATTTGTTACAACCCATAATCACGTACGTTGGTTCATGCCATAAGTTAGTCGACATAAATCTGAGAAGAGATTATCTTTGAGACGATAAGAAGTTAATCCTATTGGTCTTAAATGATACAAGAGTGTATAAGGGTGATTAACAAGTATTAGAAGTTAAACGAATCAAGGATGTTGTAACCCGTATTTTTCGGTAAACCTAGGGACTCTTAATATTCTCAAGAGGTTGTGTTTTAAGGTATTTGAATCATATAATATCCGTATCATAACTCTTGAAGTCAAATGAGTTATGAAACAAAAGTCGACAAAAAGTGTCGCAACTTATGTTCATAATTTTATTTAAACTTTAGGTCAAATGTTACTAAGATTTTTTCCCAGTTTACTTGTAATTACGAGGTGATCTACCCACCAAATTAAATATCTATGAGTCTAGTTTCCAACACATAAACCGTTTATCAATACAATATTGGAGTAGAGAGATATAGGCATTGTTGCGAGACTACACATGCTGCTAGGTGACAAGTAGGTGTGTCACCTACTTGGTTAAATGAGAGCCCAAAAATAGGCAATCTCGGGTCGTCCAAAGAGCCCATTTAAAGTATTATATCCTGCAATATAACCCTCACTGTATATCATAAATAACCAGACCTAAACCCCTGCAAGCTTCCTCACGAAAATTATCCATAAACCCTAATTGATTTTCTCTCTCTTTCAAGTTCTAATTGGGGGAAAAATCTAGAGTTTGAAGAATCAACATAAGGTCTGAGTTATACAATAATTAAGGTAATTTTACTGCTCTCTTTCATCCATTTTTTCTGCTTTCAATTCATGGAAATTCGTTCTATACTTGTAAGAACTCACGGGACGGTGATCGGAAGCGGTGAGTTCGAGTTATTCACTTGTAGCGGACTGTTTGTGGACTATTTTGTGTTTCTGTTAGGCTGCGTGTTTTGCTACTATTTTGTGGAGTTTTTGAAGAGGAAGGGTTTGGAGAAACACTATATAGATGTAGGTTGTGTTCTGGTCGTTCGTCGTAACATTTCCGAGTCGTTTGACACTACTACGGTGGTCGTCTTATGTATGAAGTGATTAGGTTGTGTGGACTATTTTGGGAGGCTCAATATGATTATTATTGATGTTGTTTGGTGATTGTTTTGACTTGCGTGAAGTAATATATATAGGGTAGGTGTTGTCCATTTCATCGTAAAATATGTTATGGTCGATACATAATAGTTACGACACTTAAACAATAACGATAGTGTCGTTTCTCTTATTGTAGATTAAGGAGTCGTGACATTTGCATAGCTTGAGGTTGGGAAGTATATATACAAGGTATGTGAGGCTATCCCTTTCCTTCTTTTGCACGACTCCGATTGAACATAATGCAATGAACGAGCTTCCAAAGATACTCTATTCTTAGGAGCTAGCAGTACTTATATTGTTTCCCTTCTTATGGAACAATTGATGTTGAGGTTGATCCTCTTATTCTTATGTTATCAATGTTGTTGGTAATTCCTGATTCTTATAGTATTCTTGATGAAGAGTTAATCCTAATAATGTGTACGGAGAATATCAACCTTACGTCACTCCAAAATGTTCAGAACATGATTTCGATGAGTCCTACATGCATTATATATATGTATCTATTTTACTCTACTAAGCCGCACTATAGTCGGCCGGTTTTGGCACCTATTATGCAACCACTGATCAATTGGGTTTTACCGAGCTCCACGTGGACGGGTATGTTTTACCGAGCCTATTATGGCCGGGTACGATATGATGATGATGTTGCCCACAGAGGAGTATGTTTTAAAATTTTATGTATATATATATGTATGTATCACACATTTCATGTCAGTAGCCCTCAGAGGTACCCAGATGTTAGAGGTTGTATATGCGCTATCCCTGTTTACACTACTGTTCTTACTTATGCTTTCCTGCTTTACATACTCAGTACTTTATTCGTACTGACGTCCTTTTTATTTGTGGACGCTGCATGTCGTGCTACAAGTCCTGGTAGACAGGTAGACGCAACTCCCCCACCATAGTAGGCTTCCCAGTTCAGCGGTTATTGGAAAGATCTTTCTCCGGACTTGCCGTGGCCTTCGTATGCATTTTTGTTATAGATATTATGGGTATGTCGAGGCTTTGTTCCGACAATGTTATATCACTTATGCACCTTTAGAGGCTCATAGACAGGTGTCGACTAATGTATAATTGGTATGCCTTGTTCACTAATTTTGGTTGTATAGTCTTTCATAGCAGCATTGTAGCTCGTACCTTATATGTAGTTTCTTAGTAGTCTTGTCATCCCATGTGATGTAGGTTCATGCCATTATCTTTCATTATTTATTGTTCATGATCTATATCTACCATTTATATTGACCTCGTCGACCTTTAAAGATAATAAAGAAGGTTAGATAAAATGTACGTTGGTGCTCGGCAAGTATGGCCCGGGTGCTAGTCATGATCCTCTAGTTTGGGTCATGACAAACTTAGTATCAGAGCAAGTCTGTCCTAGGGGTTGTCTATGAGCCATCTCTAGTAGAGTCTTTATTATGGATGTGTAGCATGTCACATTTATAATCATAAGACTACATGACATCTAGGGTTGTACCTTCTTCCTGAATCTAGATCGTGCATAGAGTTGAGTCTTAAGTGTTCGTATCTAATATTAACCTTGTTTTCTTTCAGCGATGCCTTCGACTAGGAAGCAAGCGATTAGTAGACGGCTTGATATAGCTACGGGAGAGGGTACCAGTCAGGTGCCTCAAGCTAGAGCAGGACAAAGTGAGGCTCAAAGTGAGATGCCGTCTTATACCTCATCTAATCCGTCTCATCCAGAGGATATTATGAGGCACCCAGCACCACCAGTTCCTCCGTCTGGCCCTACAGACCAGGATATGCGGAGTGTGGTGCGATTATTGAATAGCTTGGTAGCCGCTCAGGCTCAGAGGCAGAATACCGATGCTGTAGATAAACCAGATAGTACGAGAGTTCGTGATTTTATTAATCTAGACCCTCCAGTGTTTACCAGATCAGACCTTAAGGAAGACCCACAAACTTTATTGGATTCATCATACACTGCGGGTTATGCATGCTACAGATACAGAGGCACTAAAGTTGGCTTCTTATCGGTTACAGGATTTAGCGGTTTTCTGGTATGATAGTTGGGAGAGATACATGGGTTTGAACGCCCCTCTAGCTGTGTGGAAGTAATTTTCTGAGGCCTTTCTTCGTCACTATTTGCCAGTTGAGATACAACGAGCTAGAGTTGATAAGTTCTTGAACCTTAGACAAGGTAATATGAGTGTGCGAGAGTATAGTATGCAGTTTGATTCTTTATCAAGGTATGCTCCCCATATGGTGGCCGAAATGAGTGATAGGGTGCATATGTTTGTGAACGGGTTGGGACCACATCTAATAAATGGGTGCACGACAACCTCCTTGGTGGAGGGCATGGATATTTCCCGTATTCAGTTATGCCCAGACCCTAGAGGAATGTAAGCGCCAGCAAAGGGCAGATATGGAGCAGGATAGGGGCCAACATAAGCGGGCGAGATTTGTAGGGTCTTCTCATGACTTCAGAGGTAGTGTTAGTCCCCAGTCTTCGAGGAGTTTAGCGCCACCTGTATCTAGTGCTCCTCCATAATTTCAGAGGCCTCAGTATGATCGATTTACCTATTCTGGTCCAGGTCAGAGTTTGCGGGCATCGAGCTCACAATATCATAGGGATACTAGTCAGACGAGACCCCCAACACCCCGTTGTGATCTGTGCGGCAAGGCCCACTTTGGACTGTGCCATCTAGGTTCTGATGCGTGCTATTTTGGCGGACAGCCTGGCCATATGATGTGAGATTGTCCTAATAGAGAAGGTGAAGGTATAGCTCAACAAACTGAATCTGTGTCTGGTTCTTCCTCATCAGTTCGACCTCCAGCATAGGGTTTTCAACAGTCTACAGGTCATGGTAGAGGTGGAGGTGCAGTGCCGAATTCGAGTGGTGCTTAAAATCAAACCTATGCTCTAGTAGGTCGACATGATCTTGAGTCATCTCAGGATGTTGTTACATGTATATTGTCTGTGTTTTCTTACGTTGTATATGCGTTGATTGATCGGGAATCTAAGTTATCATATATTACACCCTTTGTGGCTAATAAGTTTGGCGTTGAACCTGAATTGATAAGTAAACCACTTGTGGTATCTACTCCTATAGGAGATTCTGTGATTTCTAGAAGGTTATATAAAGGTTGAACAATGATGATTTGTAGTCGTCAAACCTCAGAGAATTTATTTGAATTAGAAATGGTTGATTTCGATGTGATAATGGGAGTGGACTGGTTAGCCTCATGCTATACAAATGTTGATTGTCGTACGAAGATAGTTAGCTTTCAATTTCCTGATGAACCCGCCATCGAGTGGAAAGGGAACATTTATACTCCAAAAGGTAGGTTTATTCCTATCTTAAGTCAAGGAAGATGGTCTCAAAAGGTTACATTTATCATCTTGTTCGCGTTAGGGATGCGGAGGCGAAGCCGCCTACTCTACAATCCATCCCCGTGGTCAATGAATTTCCAGATGAACTCCCAGGCCTTCCTCCTGAAAGGGAGATCGAGTTTAGTACTGATGTGTTTCCTGGCACTCAACCCATATCTATTCATCCATACAGGATGGCCCCGGCAGAGTTACAAGAGTTGAAGGCGCAGTTGAAGGACTTGTTGGTTAAAGGTTTTATTAGGCCTAACACTTCACCTTGAGGTGCGCCAGTCCTGTTCGTGCGGAAGAAAGATGGGTCGTTAAGGATGTGTATTGATTATCGACAACTGAATAAGCTTACTATAAAGAATAAGTACCCACTTCCAAGGATTGACGACCTGTTTGACCAGCTCCAGGGTGCCAAGTATTTCTCCAAGATTGACTTACGTTCAGGGTATCATCAGGTGAGGGTTAAGGAGAAGGATATTCCAAAGACGGCCTTCCGGACAAGATATGGGAACTTTGAGTTCTTGGTGATGTTGTTCGGGCTAACAAATGCCCCAACAACTTTTATGGATCTCATGAATACTGTATTCAGTCCCTATCTTGATGTGTTCGTGATTGTATTCATTGATGACATTTTGGTGTATTCTCGTTCTGAGAAGGAACATGCGTGCCACTTGCTAATAGTATTACAGACGCTTCAGGATCGTAAGTTATATGCTAAGCTCTCCAAATGTGAATGCTGGCTGAACCCAATAGCATTCCTTGGCCATGTGATATCTAACGAGGGTATTAGTGTTTACACTCAAAAGATCAATGCAGTAAGGAATTGGCCGAGACCTACAACACCATCAGAAATCCGCAACTTCCTAGGGCTAGCAGGATATTATAGGCGATTTGTAGGAGAGTTTTCCTCTATATCAGCATCATTAACTAAGTTAACACAGAAAGCTAGTATGTTCCAGTGGTCTGACGCTTGTGAACGAAGTTTTCAGGAGTTAAAGAATCGATTGACATCTGCGCCAATGCTCACTCTCCCAGAAGGAACAGAAGGTTATGTGGTATATGTGATGCCTCAAGTATAGGTTTGGGGTGCGTATTGATGCAACATGGGAAGGTGATTGCTTATGAATCAAGACAATTGAAGAAGCATGAAAAGAATTACCCGACTCATGATTTGGAGTTGGTTGCAGTAATATATGCTTTGAAGATATGGCGGCACTACTTATACTGCGTCCATGTTGACATCTACACAGATCACAAGAGTTTACAATACATCTTCAAGCAGAAAGAGTTGAATTTGAGGCAGCGTGGGTGGCTTAAATTACTGAAAGATTACAATGTCGAGATATTGTACCATCCCGGTAAAGCCAATGTTGTGGCACACACTCTCAGTCGTAAGTCAATGGGAAGCTTAGTACACATTGAGGCATGTAGACAGGGGTTGACTAAAGAGCTTCATCAACTAGCCAATATGAGAATTAGATTGTTAGACTCTAATGACGGAGGGGTTACTGTACAGAATACATCAGAATCATCTTTGGTAGCCGAGGTAAAAGCACAGCATTATGAAGATCCTACCTTAGTACGATTGAGAGAGATCATTCAACAGTGTAAAATTATGGCTTTTGAGATTGGAGCAGACGGGGCACTGAGATACTAGAGTCGGTTATGTGTGTCTGATGTTGCAGGGTTGAGAGAGAAGATTATGATTGAGATTCATCAATCCCGATATTCCATCCATCCCGGCTCGACAAAGATGTATCATGATGTTAAGGAGCAGTATTGGTGGGATAACATGAAGAAGTCTATTGCAGAATTTGTAGCCCAGTGTCCTAATTGTTAACAAGTAAGAATCGAACATCAGAAACCCAGTGGATTTCTTCAAAATATAGAGATTCCAACCTGGAAATGGGAGGTGATTAATATGGACTTCATTATTGGATTACCTCGCTCCTATCATAAGTTTAAATCCATATGGGTGATAGTTGATCGACTTACAAAATGTGCCCATTTTTTGCCAGTTAAGACAACTTACACAACTGAAGATTATGCGAAGTTGTATATCAAGGAGATTTATGGTGTGCCGGTATCTATTATATCAGACCGAGAAGCGCAATTTGCGGCTAACTTTTGGAGGTCTTTTCAGAAAGGTTTAGGCACACAAATGAATCTCTGCACTACATTCCATCCACAAACTGACGAACAGGCTGAACGTACCATTCAGACACTTGAAGATATGCTACGAGCATGTGTTCTGGATTTCAAGGGGAATTGGGATGACCATTTTCCACTCATAGAATTTGCCTACAATAATAGCTACCATTCCATTATTAAAATGGCCTCGTACGAGGCACTATATGGGAGGATATGTAGATCATCACTTGGATGGTTCGAAGTCGGTGAAACATAACTATATGGGCCAGATTTGATTCACCAAGACATTGAGAAGGTGAAACTGATACAAGAGCGACTGAGGACGGCGCAAAGCAGGCAAAAGTCTTATTCTGATGTCCGACGTCGTGATCTAGAGTTTGAGGTTGGTGATTGGGTTTTCCTGAGGATCTCGCCTATGAAGGGTGTTATGCATTTTCGGATGAAGGGTAAGCTGCGTCCATGGTATATTGGTCCGTACAAAATTCTTTGACCAATTGGACATGTTGCTTATGAGTTAGAATTGCCATCCGAATTGGAATTTGTCCACCCGGTATTCCATGTATCTATGTTGAGGAAATGTATTGGAGACCCTTCTAGGGTCGTCCCTATCAAAGATGTACAATTTATAGAGGATCTATCATATGAAGAAGTGTCAGTGGCTATATTAGATCGACAAGTCCGCAAGCTGAGAGCAAAGGATGTAGCTTCCGTCAAAGTATTATGGAGGAATAAGAACAAGGAAGAAATTACATGGGAAGCAGAAGAGGAGATGAAGTCTAAATACCCTTACTTGTTCCAGATTCAAGATAACGAGGATGCTGGGGGGACGCAGGACACATTAGAAGGTGAAATGGCTCTATGAGGTACGTATTAGCTTGAGAATACTCTTCCTTAATACAAAATGGTGATACACAGATAATGTACATATCCATAATGCTTGGTATAGCCTTGTGAGACTATATGTTGGGTCTAACTACTTGTAAGTTTGACTAGTATCCATTTTATAGGGGAAACTCGGCCGGAAATTTCCGTTGGAATCCACGATGAGTTAGGCTCCCCATAAACCCTTTCATTCGAGGACGAATGTTCCTAAGGAGGGTGGGTGTTACAACCTATATTCACGTATGTTGGTTCATTCCATAAGTTAGTCGACGTAAATCTGAGAAGAGATTATATTTGACACGATAAGAAGTTAATCCTATTGGTCTTAAATGATACAAAAGTGTATAACGGTGATTAACAAGTATTAGAAGTTAAACGAATCAAGGATGTTGTAACCCGTATTTTTTGGTAAACCTAGGGGTTATTAATATTCTCAAGAGGTTGTGTTTTAAAGAATTTGAATCATAGAATATCCGTACCATAAGTCTTGAAGTCAAACGAGTTATGAAACAAAAGTCGACAAACAGTGTCGCAACTTATGTTCATAATTTTATTTAAACTTTAGGTCAAATGTTACTAAGCTTTTCTCCCAATTTACTTGTAATTACGGGGTGATCTACCCACCAAATTAAAGATCTATGAGTCTAATTTCCAACTCATTAAACCGTTTATCAATACGACATTGGAGTAGAGAGATATAGGCCTTATTTCGAGACTGTACAGGCTGCTAGGTGACAAGTAGGTGTGTCACCTGCTTGGTTAAATGAGAGCCCAAAAATAGGCAATTTCGGGTCGGACAAAGAGCCCATTTAAAGTTTTATCTCTTGAAATATAACCCTCATTATATATCACAAATATCCAGACCTAAACCCCTGCAAGCTTCCTCCCAAAAATTATCCACAAACCCTAATTGACTTTCTCTCTCTTTCAAGTTCTAATTGGGGGTAAAACCTAGAGTTTGAAGAATCAACATAAGGTCTGAGTTATCCAACAATTAAGGTAAGTTTACTGCTCCCTTTCATCCATTTTTTCTGCTGTCAATTCATGGAAATTCGTTCTATACTTGTAAGAACTCACGGGACGGTGATCGGAAGCCGTGAGTTCGAGTTATTCACTTGTAGCGGACTGTTTTGTGGACTGTTTTGTGTTGCTGTTGGGCTGCATGTTTTACTACTGTTTGGTGGAGTTTTGGAAGAGTAAGGTTTTTGAGAAACACCATATAGATGTAGGGTGGTGTTCTGGTCATTCGTCGTAACATTTTCGGGTCGTTTGACACTACTACGGTGGTCGTCTTATGTATGAAGTGATTAGGTTATGTGGACTATTTTGGGAGGCTCAATATGATTATTATTGATGTTGTTTGGGTTGTTTGGTGATTGTTTTGACTTGCGTGAAGTAATACATATAGGGTAGGTGTTGTCCGTTTCATCGTAAAATATGTTATGGTCGATATATAATAGTTACGACGCTTAAACGATAACGATAATGTCGTTTCTCTTATTGTAGATTAAGGAGTCGTGACATTTGCATAGCTTGAGGTTGGGAAGTATATATACAAGGTATGTGATGCTATCCGTTTCCTTCATTTTCACGACTCCGATTGTACATAGTGCGATGAACGAGCTTCCAAAGATACTCTACTCTTAGAAGCTAACAGTACTTAGATTGTTTCCCTTCTTGTTCCAATTGATGTTGAGTTTGCTTCTCTTATTCTTATGTTATCAATGTTTTTGGTACTTCCTGATTCTTATAAGATTCTTGATGAATAGTTAGTCCTAATAACGTGTACGGAGAATATCGACCTTACGTCACTCCGAAAGGTTCAGAATATGATTCCAATGAGTCCTACATGATATATATATATGTATTTATTTTACTCTAACGAGCCGTGCTATAGTCGACCGGGTATAACACCTATTGTGCAACTACTGATCAGTTGGGTTTTACCGAGCTCCACGTGACCGGGTTCGTTTTACCGAGCCTATTACGGCAGAGTACGATATGATAATGATGTTTCCCACAGATGCGTATGTTTTAAATGTTTATGTATATATATATAGATGTATGTATCATGCATTTCATGTCAGTAGCCCTCAAAGGTACCCAAATGTTAGAGGTTGTATATACTATATCCCTGTTTACATTACCGTTCTTACTTATGCTTTCCTGCTTTACATACTCAGTACTTTATTCGTACTGACGTCCTTTTTATTTGTATATGCTGCATGTCGTGCTGCAAGTCCTGGTAGACAGGTAGACACAGCTCCCCCACCACAGTAGGCTTCCCAGTTAAGCGGTTATTGGCATGATCCTTTATCGGGACTTGTCGTGGTCTTGGTATGTATTTTTGCTATAGATATTATGGGTATGTAAGGGCTCTATTCTGGCAATGTTGTATCACTTATGCTCCTTTAGAGGCTCATAGACATGTATCGACTCATGTATAGTTTGTATGCCTTGTTGGCTAATTTTTGTTGTATAGTCTTTCATGGCAGCGTTATAGCTCGTACCTTATATGTAGTTTCTTAGTAGTCTTGTCATTCCATGTGATGTAGGTTCATGACATTATATTTTATTTTTTATTGTTCATGATCCATATCTACCATTTTTATTGATCTCTTAGGCCCTTAAAGATAATAAAGAAGGTTAGATAAAATGTATGTTGGTGCTCGGCAAGTATGGCCCGGGTGCTAGTCATGATCCTCCAGTTTGGGTCGTGACATTCTTGATATGTTAAAATAGGTACATATGAACATTCCGTTGGTGGAATGCTTCGTGATGTCCCAAAATATGTTAAGTACATCAAGGACATTGTATCACACAAGAGAAGTTTGACTGAGTTTGAGACTGTCGCGCTCACAAAAGAGTGCACTTCTAGGATTCAAAGAAAGCTTCTGCAAAAGCTTAAGGATCCGAGCAGCTTTACCATCCCTATGTGAATTAGAGAAGTTGATGTGGGTAGATATCTATGTGATTTATGTGTAAGTATATATCTGATGTCATTGTTAGTGTTCTAGAAATAAGGCTTAGGAGCTCCACGACCTGCTATACTCATGCTATAGCTAATTCATAGATCTTTGGAACATCCTGGAGGAGTCATTAAGGATGTGTTGTTGTAGATTGGTTTGTTTATATTCCCAAGGGAAATTATCATCTTGAACTATGAGGTTAACAAGCAAGTCCCTATCATTTTGGGATGTCCTATATTAGTTACTAGTGATGCAATTATCAAAGTTCCAGAGTGAAAGATGATTATGATGGTGAATAACAAAGAGTCCATCTTTAATGTCTACTAGGCTATTCAGTTGCCTCGTTAGTACGAGGATCTTGCCATGATCTTTGTAGTGGAAGTATATGAACCAGTCTTGGGTCCAAGTGTCTATAAAGATAATGCCTTGGAAAAGGCACTTATGTTGTTCAACATGATAGAATTTGAGGAGTAGGTTGAGGGGATGATGCACATTATGGATGTATTATACGAATATATTAGAGACGAACCCTAGTTTAAGCACTTATATAAACTGCGTGGACCTAAGCCTTCTATCGTGGAGGCTCCAAATCTGGATCTCAAACCCTTACCTTCTTATCTTTATTATGCATATTTGGATAGTAATAACACTTGTGGTTGTTTCTTTTGATTTGTGTGAGTTGCCTGAAGAGAAGCTATTGAGAGTGCAACGGGAGCACAAACATGCCATTGGATGGATGATGTTTGATATAAAATGGTGCTAGCTCTGCTTTCTGCATGCACAAGATCCTTATGGTGAAAGGATACAAGCAACATGGAACATCAGTGTCACCTAAATCCAATTATGAAATAGGTGGTAAGAAAAGAAGTGATTAAGTGTCTTGATGCATGTATGGTATTTCCTATCTCAGACAGTAGGTGGATAGTCTAGTCTAATGTGTACTCAAAAAGGAAGGTATAACTGTTGTAGTGAATGCGCATAATGAATTGATCCAACTAAGACAAAAACCGGTTGGCGAATTTACATTGACTACACGAAGTAGAATAATGCTATAAGTAAAGATTAATTTCCCATCCCTTTTATTGATCAAATATTAAACAAGTTAGTCGGACATGAATACTAGTATTTTCTTGATGGCTACTCAGAGTATAATCAAATTGCTATTGCCCTGGAGGACCAAGAAAAGATCACCTTTACATGCCTTTATAGTACTTATGCATTTAAGAGAATGTCATTCAGGTTACATAATGCACCTGCGACTTTTCAAAGGTATATGATGGCAATTTTTACTGACATGTTAAAATTTTTTATTGAGATATTCATGGACAATTTCTCTATTTTTGGTTCCTCTTTTGATGAATGCGTAATCAATCTTGGTAAAGGACTTGCTAGGTATGAGGAGATGAATATGGTGTTGAACTGGGAATAATGTTATTTCATGGTGCATGGAGGTATAGTGTTGGGAGACAATGTTCCCAAAGATGGGCTAGAAGTTGACAAGGCTAAGGTGGAAACAATTGAAAAGTTGCTACCACCAGTTTCTGTAAAAGGAGTTTGCAGTTTTTTGGGACATGCATGTTTCTACCATCACTTCATAAAGGATTCTTTTAAAATTTCCTCTCTTTTGTGTAGGTTGCTTGAGAAGGATGCGCCTTTCAAGTTTGATGATGTTTATCTTATAACATTCGAGGAGTTGAAGCAGAAGTTAGTTAGTGCACCGATTATAGTGGCTCTAGAATAGAACGAGCTATTTGAACTAATGTATAACACAAACGATAGTGAAATTAGAGTCGTTTTGGGTTAGAGGAGGAGCAAACTGTTCCACTCCATCTACTACGCAAGCAAAACCATCACTCCTGCTAAAGTGAACTATATTATTACTGAAAAGGAGTTGCTTGATGTTGTTTGGGTGCTTGAAAAATTTCAAGCCTACCTAGTGGGAACAAAAGTATTATCCATAAGGTATTTATTTGAAAAGAAAGATGCTAAACTGAGGCTAGTTCCTTGGGTGTTTCTCTTGTAGGAGTTTGATTGGAGATGCAAGATCGTGAAAGAATAAGAAATCAAGTGGCTGATCATTTGTCTAGAGTAGAAACTTGGGATCATGTGGCTAAAGAATTTGTGATTAGAGAAGACATTCCCAATAGGCAAGTGTTGGCCATTACTAGAGAGAAAACATCGTGGTACACAAACTATTGAACTCCATTGCAAGTTGGGTATTTCCACCGGATCTTGAACTGCATGCGAAGAGGAAGTTCTTACATGACGTGATGCTCTACCTATGGAATGAGTCATACTTATTCAAGTAGTGTACTGATTAGTTGGTGAGAAGGCGTGTGCCTAAGAAAGAGATGCAAGATATCTTGCATGACTTCCATGCATCACCCCATGGTGTGCATTATGTGGTGACAAAATTGTGGCAGAAGTGCTTCAATCATGTTTTTATTGGCCTAAGATATTCAAGGATGCACATGGGTTCGTGAAAAAATGTGATAGATGCCAAAGAACTAAAACAATCACAAGAAGGGAAGAGATGCCACATCAAGGTATTCTCGAGATAAAGATTTTTGATGTGTGGGGAATTAACTTCACAGGACCCTTCTCATACTCAAATGGGTACAAATACATCTTGGTGGCAATCTATTATGTGTCTAAGTGGGTTTAAGGTTTTTGCTCACCCTGTGAATGGAGTAAACGTTATGGTGAACTTCGTGAGAAAGAATATTTTTACAAGATTTGAGAATTTCCGGGTATTTATAAGTATTGCAGGTACTCATTTTTGTAACAAACTATTTTGATAATCTCTTATATAAATATAGGGTGAAGCATAAGGTTGCTACTGCCTATCATCCATAGACTAGTGGCCAAGTCGAGGTGCCAAATAGAGAGTGAAAGAAAATTCTTGAGAAAATCGTGAGTATGAGTAGAAAGGATCGGGTTGCGAAGCTTGATGATGCTCTATGGACATACCGAAATGCTTACAAGACTCCTATAAGGTCTCATACAACTTGGTTTCTTGGAAGATATTCCACTTGCAAGTGGAACTTAAGCACAAGAATTACTGGGCCATCAAGAAGTTGAACTTGGATCAAGAGTTAGCGAGTGAGAAAATATTGTTGTAACTAAACGAGCTTGATGAGTTTATGTTGCATGCCTATGAAAATGCTAAGCTATATAAGAAAAACATCAAGAGATGGCATGTAAAGCATATTCAATATCATGAATTTGAGTGCGGGCAATTGGTTCTTTTGTTCCATTTAAGGTTGGAATTATTTTTGAGCAAGCTTAAATTCTGTTGCTCGGGTCCATTCAAGATGGTTAGAGTCACTCCTCATGGTGCAATTGAGTTGCACACTTACAATAGAGAAAGGATACTTTTGGTGAACATATAAAGAATGAATCATTACCACAGTGATGAATTTGACTATCAAAAGTCAAAGAACCTATTCTTGCGTCGTGATGCGACATTAAATTAAGCACTACATAGAAGACAACCCAATGAATGTGTAAATCGTTGTGCTGCGATGCTAAATTGCGTGCTAATAGTAGGCAAACTAATTTTCTTGTTTGTCTTTATTTTTTTCTTCTATTTTGATTTTAGGTTATTGACGTGTTCGTAAGTGATGCATGGATAAAAGATAGAAAACACGTATGGATCGGGGTGAATGAATTGAGAAAAATGACCAAAATCTATATATTAATATAAAATAGGGCAAAAGAAAAGTGACTTGGCACCATTCTTGGCCCCGAAATGCCATTTATCTTTTTTGTTATTTTTTTACCATTTTCTTCTTTCTTCACAGTTAAAAACTTAATGCTCCAACTTCAAATCCAAGAAGAGATGCAATAATTGCTATAGTGGCGGATCCCAAAAGTTTGTAACGCTTCATATCTTAACTTGGGAAATGAATCTCATTTATAAACATTCAATCCAAAACGTCTCTATAAACAATTTCATATGCCTACAATTCGATGCCTATACTTGAATCACAAACATTAGTTCACATAACGATTTCTCTCTTCTTCGACAATCTCCGCATACATCTCTGTCCAAACATGTATTCAGTCAAATCAGATACCTTTTTGTATTCATTTGCATTTTGAGTTTTCTCTTTTGCTATAGAAAATCATCAGTACTTAATTTTGCTCGTGCTTTATTTTTTACATGGCTATATATAGGAGACTATTTATCAAAGATAGGGTTGCAAAGTGGGGTTATGTTGATGATTTGAAATGTCCCTTATACAACAATGATGAGTCTATTGAACACCAACTTTTTCATTGCCATTATTCTACTACCATTTGGGACAAGTTGTTGTAGTGGCAAGGTGTGTGAATAAACTTCAAGATGTAGTAGGAGGAACTTCATTGGGCCGTAAGATATGGGCAGGGGAATTCTACTGATGCAACCGTGTTTGATGTCTATTTTGTGTGTGACATGAAAGAAATATGAGTTTATTTTAACAAAAGTGTAGATATGTTGATATGTTAATAAGGAAAATCATTCAAGAGGTTCACTTTAGGGGCGCGGGGGTACTTAGGTTGAGTAGGAAGTTGACTAATCTTAGTTTTTATTCTTAGTTTTTGGGAAGTAGATTGTTGATGTAGCAAATAAGCGATTTGGTGTTGTAACGACCCGACCGGTCGTTCCGTGAGTTATAGACCCGTTTCCCCCATTTTTGCTTCTTTTGTGCTTTACAGTCGTATTATATCTTACCAGGTTGGTTGGCTCGGGTCCGTAGTGTTTCCGGAGTGAGTTGAGACACTTAGTCTCTTAATTGGAAGCTTAAGTTGGAAAAATCGACCGGATGTCGACTTGTGTGTAAACGACCTCGGATTTGAAATTTTATGGTTATGTTGGCCCCGTTAGGTGATTCTGGACTTAGTAGTACGTCCAAAATGTGATTTTGAGGTCCGTAGTAGAATTAGGTTGAATTGGCGAAAGTTGGAATTTTTGGCGATTTTGGTCGGTAGTGGAAATTTTTATTTCTGGGTCGTATTGAATTTCCGAAAGTTGGACTAGTTTCGTGGTGTCATTTTTGACATGTGTGTAAAATTTGAGGTCAATCGAACGTGGTTTGATAGGTTTCGGCGTCGTTTGTAGAATGTGGAAATTTCAAAGTTCATTAGGCTTGAATCCGTGTGTAATTCGTGTTTTTGATGTTGTTTGAGGTGATTTGAGGGTTCAAATAAGTTCATTTGATGTTTTGGAACGTTTTGGTACGTTTGGTTGAGGTTCCAAGGGACTCGGGTGAGTTTCGGGTGGTTAGCGGATCATTATTGGCCTTTGAGTGATAGATGATATTTGCTAGTGTGCACCTTCTGGTTTCCTCTTATGCGTTCGCGAGAGAAGCCTCGCGTAATGTGAGCTAGGAGGATTGTTCTTGTAATGGTCCGGCTGGTCGTTCCGAGATTTTAGCCCCGTTTCCCCCGTTTCTACTTCATTAAATGTGGTTGAACTTTATTATGTTATGTTAGATTGGTTGGCTCGGGTTTGGAGCAATTTTTGGAGAGAAATGAGACACTTAGTCTCTTAACTTGGCTTAATAGTTGAAAAACTCAATTGGGAGTTGAATTATTGTTAAACGACCTCGGATTGTGGATTTTATGGCCCGGATAGCTTCGTTAGGTGATTTGGGACTTAGGAGTGTGTTCGGAATGAAGTTTTGATGTCCGGAGTAGAATTAGGCTTGAATTGGTGAAAATTAGTTTTTAGCGATTTTCGGTCGGCAGTGAAAAATAGGCTATCGGGGTCAGAATGGAATTTCGACAGTTGGAACAGGTTCGTAATGTCATTTTGGATATGTGAGCAAATTTTCAGGTCAATCGGATGTGTTTTGGTTGGTTTCGACATCATGGGCGAAATTTAGAAGTTTCAAAGTTCATAGGCTTGAATTTGATGTAATTTTGGTGTTTTTGTGTTGTTTTTGGTGTTTCGAAGGCTCGACTAAGTTTGAATGATGTTATAGGGTGTGTTGGTAGGTTTGGTTGAGGTCCCAGGGGCCTCGGGATTGATTTCGGATGGTTACCGGAGGTTTGGACTTAGGAAATTTGCAGAAAACAGCTGCTAGTGTGAATCTACTGGTGTGGCCGCACCTGTGGATGGGGAGCCGCATGTGCGATGCCGCAGATGCGAAGGACCTTGCGCAGGTGCGAAAGGAGGCTAGGCAGGAGGAGTTCGCAGGTGCGAATCATGGGCCGCACCTACGAAGCCGCAGGTGCGGAAAAGGGATCGCAGGTGCGAGAACTGGATTGTTAGTGGGATTTCGCAGGTGCACACCTGGTACCGCAGGTGCTTGGATTTGTCCACAGGTGCGGATTAACTTGGCAAAATAGTATATAAAGGTGCCCCCGCGAATATTTTGTCATTTCTTCCATTGTTGCATGCGGGTTGAGCTTGTTTGAGAGCAAATTGAAGGGGGAATTCGAAGGTCTTCAGTGGAGGTAAGTTCCCGGATTATAAAACTCATTTCTATGTTATTTTGTAACGAATTAGGTTTGTAATTTGAAGAATTAAAGTGGAAAAGTTGGGAAAAATGAGAGGAAACTGATTTGAGTGGGCCATTGTGGTCCGATTTTGGTGTTCTTGGTATGTGTAGAATTGTGGAAGGATGAGGATTCTAGTGATGTATATTTTATAGAATTTTGAGATGTGGGCCCAGGGCTCGGGTTTGGCCGAATTTCGAGAATTTTGTATAAATTGATAGTTTTCGATTGGGTTTTGTTCCTTTAGCGTATATTGATGATGTTAAACTGGTTTTGGTTAGATTCGGAGCAATTGGGAGCCAATTTGAGGGGCAAGAGCATCGGGGATTAGTGTTGTGGCCCGGTAGAGGTAAGTAATGGCTATAAATCTTGTCCTGAGGGTATGAAACCCCGGACTTCATATTTCTCAATGTTTTTAGAATGGCGCACATATCGGATGACGAGTATGTGGCGCGCACTAATTTTTGGATTGGACTTGGTCCTCTCTGCGGCAAATATTAAGTTGTGTATTTTACTCTAAATCATATGTTAAATTGTGTTCTAAAGACTATTGCTATATTTGGGCTATAAGCCGTGTTTAGGGCCTCGTGCCGACTTGTTTAGAACCTTTAGGGGCTTTTTACTGCTATTTCCTCACTGTTGATTAATGATTTACACTCAGTCATATTGTGCTTACTGTTTTTGAAACTCACCCTTGTTGACACTATTTTAAGATCTAAAAATGATGTTTTGGGTCGAGTACCCCTTTTTACTGACACGCCCGAGGGGCTTTTGAGAGGTTCTGACTGAGTGAGGTCGATGGCCTGATTTGTGAGGATATGATACGCCACGAGGTGGATTGATATTAGCTATTGGGCTGACGGAGCCCCTCCGGAGTTTGTACACACCCCCAGTGAGCGCAGGTACCTACTGAGTGCGAGTGCCGAGTGCCGAGTGACGAGTGATTGAGAGGCATGAGTGACTGTGAGGTATGCCCGAGCGGCTGATTATGAGTGATTGTGAGGTATGCCTGAGGGGATGATTATGAGTGACTATGAGGCATGCCCGAGGGGCTGATTATGATACATGTTTTTGCCCGAGGGGCCTTTTTATGATTTTCAGCATTTTTACACTAAACTTCTTGAAAGTTATGTTGAAACTATTGGCAAGTATATTTTCAAATGATTTTTACTTAAATTGGCTTTTAAGCGTGATGATTTAATGTATACATTGTTGGAAAGAAAGGTTGTGCTTATTGTGAATTGATGAATTGACTTTTATGTGTTTCTTGCTGCTCAGACCTGATTTATTTTTATTAATACTGAGTTGGCGTACTCACATTACTCCCTGCACCTTGTGTGCAGATCCAGGTATTAGGGCAGGGTGAGTTGTGTATCTGTTCCAGAGATTTCTCGGAGGTTTGCGAGGTAGCTGCACGAGTCCGCAGTCCTGCTCTCTCCTGCTTACTATTATAGAATTTATTTTCTTTTGATATTTTATGTATATGCTTATGACCGGTGACTCCAGGATCTCGGAGTTTTTATTTAATATTCGGTATAGCTTTAACTATTTTAATTTTTTTTAAAGGAAACCTTTATGGTTTATCAGCTTAGTAAAGATGTAAATGGAAGCTTATTATGATTTGTGTGTAGTTTTGGCTGGCCTAGTTCCACGATAGACGCCATCACGACTGGCTTAGAATTGGGATCGTGATAAGTTGGTATCACAGCCCTAGGTTGCATAGGACTCACCGGTCATGAGCAAGTTTAGTAGAGTCTTGCGGATCGGTACGGAGACGTCTGTACTTATCTTCGAGAGGCTGCGGAACCCTCAGGAAAATCTCACATTCTTGAATTCTTGTCGTGCGAACCCATTTATTTCAGCCAAGAGCGTAACTCTTGAATTCCTTACATGTATTCGAACGCGCCCGAGAGCGCTTGGTATCGATTGTGCATCGACGGCTTGTGACTTCCATGGATGAGATATGATTTTGGCATGTTAGTAATGGGCCGCTCTGGAGGATTTGAGGCCGGATTCATTCTGTGGCTTGAGTGCTGAGGTTTCGATTGTGTGAGTCGTGTATTTGGGGACTTATATGTCCGTTTGTGTTCTTATTGATGAGAATTGGTGACTACATGGCTACGTGGTGAGTGTGATTTGATGGTTAGCTGTGTTCAGATTGTTTGATTGTGACAAAAGGGTTGGCTAGAAATGTGGTAAGAACTATTGAGTATTGGATTTCTCTCTCAGTTTGGTATATGGCTTCGAGTTGTGAGTGTATTGGAAGACCTCTCATGTTGTGTAGTTATGGAGTGAAATGGATCTTTCTATTGGGTTATGAGTTCCTGGTGATGTCTTTTGAGCTGATCATTGCCCCAGTAGCGTTCATGTATTTGATTAACGGTGTATTCCAACCGTATTAGTACTCCTTGTTATTGTATTCATTGATGGCATCCTGGCATATTCGCGTAGCCAGGAGTAGCATACTCAGTATTTGAGGATGGCATTATAAGGATTCAGGGAGGAAAGGCTCTATGCAAAGTTCTTCAAGTGTGAATTTTGACTCGGTTCAGTAGAATTCTTAGGACACGTGGTGTCCGGTGAGGGTATCCATGTGGTAAGACATGTGTGGGTAGAGCTTCCAGAAGCTCGAGATTTCTTTGACCACTGCTCTAGTGTTAGTTCTGCCATCAACTTCAGGTTCTTACCGCGTATGGTGATGCCTCGAGGGTAGGCGTTGTTTGTGTTTACATGCAGAAGGGTGTAGTGATTACGTGATAGTTATGGTCTTCAGAAGTGTATAAAGAGAGATATCAGTTTAAGGCTAAGCGGGCAGGGGTATCTCCTGCGGGTTGTCCTGGGGTGTGTGATCCTTATGTTGTTCTGTAGTAAGTTCTCTTCTACCAGCTAATGATATATGTTGTAATTTGAGTTTAGATCGCTTGTGGAATTTGACATGACTATTACAAAGGTGAAGGCGAGATTCGCAGATGACTTGAGGTGTTAGACGGGTTGTGTTATTATGGGCATTGTGAGTTATTGTTGTCTTGATCGTTGGCTTTGAGCCAAGTGGGGGAGTCTTCAAATGATAAGTTGATTGCACGATTATGTGTGGTATTGGTTTTAGTTCGAGTCATCTTGGTGAATCAGTTATGACCTGCAGATGTGGGGTTTGGGAATGACTCGAGTAATGAAAAATTTCTTCGATACAGGTCGTAATGTACTTTATTGGGTAAATGAAATCTATGGAATGATTGAGAGGTAAGTGTAAGAGTGTGTAGTGTGTGCAGTGTATAAATTTGTTTGTGGCTTCAAGTGAGTGGATTACTTTCCTACTATGTTAGTGTGCCAACGGGTCAGGTCGATTTCGTCTAATTGGTCAGTGTAATTGAGATTTACGTTGGAGGGTATCAGGACTTATGGCATTTCTACGTTATCATGGATTCTACATATCAATATCAGGAAAGTGAAGGTAATGGATTTAGATTCGCAGGAAGTCTCTTCAGGATAAGTATTTTGAATGTGATACTCTTGGGGATATTTGAGGGAGTATTCGGCGGCTTACGAGCTTTAGATGGTACATTCTTATGCTTGGGACTCGTGAGGTGAGTTTGGGTTGAGAATTGTGGTATTACGGCAAGGAGAAGTATCAATTTGAAGGTAAGTCAGAAGAAACTTGGGTAAATAGGGCAACTTGGTAGTAGGTCGGATCGGCATGGTAAGGAATACGATTAGTTCTTTGGGTGTTCATGAGGTGACAAGTTTTTACGGGTGTTTCTTGGAAATGCTCTTGGATTTTTGGTGGCCTGGGTAGCTTGATTGAGTTAGAAGGATTCACTCCTGATGGTTTTGTGTTGCACAAATGGGATTTCGGATAGTTCCTGATGGTTTCTACCACGGTTAAGGATTCATATTTTCTTCCGGCGTGAGGTGCGAGTGACGTGTAGTGAATTTGCTTCTAAATGGGATCAAATGGAAGTTCTTGGCAAGTTCGGGTACGTAGTTGCTTGTGTCTCGTAAGGGATCTAGAAGTTCCCATAATTGCTCTGGGATGGCATGTCGTATGCGGTATGTGGGTAGAGTTGAGATTTGCATATGTGAGGTCGCGGTTCAGTTCTGGAAGGAAGGTCAAAACAAATTTCTTAGGTAGCATGGACAATTTCAGATGACTTGGTAGATGATATCACTGTGGGGTGGCTTGATGAGGGTATACATTTTTGAAAGGTCATGTGTGGAGTTAAGGGTACTTCATTGGTATTGCGGCGCTCTCTTTTTGGATCGACTGTTGATATTCCAGGTTGCTTGGTAACACGAAAGAATCATAGGGGTATCCCTCGTGGAATGATTGAGTATTTGGGATGTGTCATGTATTCGAGCGGTGTAGTTGAGATCAAATATAGTAATCCATGCGCTTCATGGACTTCGAGACTGAGAGTTCTCATAAACAGGTTATTTTGTGGTAGTGAACTGTGAAGATGCGAGTAGAGCTAGTCGGATATTAGTATGTACCATGATTCCGTAATTGTGAAATTTTTGGTAAGTTATTTGTTATGGGTGACCAGAGTTAATTTAGGGTTATTGGTAGGCCAATATGGGTGTGTGTTCTGCATCGGGACGAAATTGTTGGCTCCGAATTTCTATAATTGAGGAATGTACCATTCGATTGTGATTGAGTTTATTCATGTTCTGGAGTGATCTATGAGTTACCCTTCGGTGTTGCGAGGAGTGGTGATTATTGGTTATATGCACATATGGTGCGGTTCTAATTGGGCTTTATAGCTAGATTTGAGTAAAATAAGTAATTGGGTATTGCGAGGTTGAGACGCGTTGGTTATGTACCTTCTGATTTGGGTGGCATGGTATCGTCTGGTTTCTCCCTTGGTTATGGCAATGCACTTTGAGTACTTGATATCGAATTTCTAATGGTTATTGATTTTGGGCGAGGTGTCTTGAAATATTTCAACTGGACCAGCGTTTGGATGAGATCGCGCAGTGTAGCGGAGCTATGTAGGGGTATGACCTTTGGTATTGGATTCATGTGTTTTGATTTTTACAGTGTGTGCCAGGTTGTTAGCATGATATGGTGAAATTACTTGTTAATGGCAGGATAGTCCTCTCGTGTGGATCTTTTATATAATTTGATTACATTGGGATGTTGCTATTAAGTGCATGAGTTGCACATGTTTTGGCTTCGAATTGTATCGATGTGTCATGTCATCAGAGTGGTCGTGATGGATGAGAAGAGGTCATTGGACCTAGAACGAATATTTTCAGAATTGTCTACAACATAGTTGGAAGGATAAATATCAGGAGTCGGCTTAGAAATCTGCTATAATTCCTGTTTGGGAAGGGGGAGCTTCACGTCTGACTGATCGGACGAATGGTTGTAACTTTCTACGTGTTTATTTCATCACCGGTCGTATATGGAAGTGTTAGAGCGAGGCATTTCTTGATAAGAGGTTATGTACCGGTATTGGGTTGTTCTGAGCAGTTATTGTGGTTAAGAGTTAATCATTATAAGTGTTTGATCTTGTGTATTATTTCAGAAGTGGGAATTTGGTTCTAAGGTTTATGGGTCAGGTTGGATTTTGAAATTTCAACTGTGTTGTGCTATAGGACCTATATGGGATAGGGTGACGTGGGATCAACCCCGAGTATGTGCATGGTAGGCTACACGACAGTTTAATGGTGTTGGAGAACAACTCTTGGCCCATTCGAGGACGAGCGTATGTTTAAGTGGGGGAGGATGTAACCGCCTGGTCGGTCATTCCGAGAGTTTAGCCTCGTTTCCCCCGTTTCTGCTTCATTAAATGTGGTTCAACTTCATTATGTTATGTTTGATTGGTTGGCTCGGGTTCAGAGTAATTTTTGGAGAGAAATGAGACACTTAGTCTCTTAACTTGACTTAATAGTTAAAAAGTCAACTGGGAGTTGACTTATTGGTAAACGATCTCAGAATAAGGATTTAATGGCTTGGATAGCTTCGTTAGGTGATTTGAGACTTAGGAGTGTGTTCTAAATGAAGTTTTGATGTCCGGAGTAGAATTAGACTTGAATTGGCAAAAGTTAGTTTTTGGCGATTTTCGATCCGCAGTGGAAAATAGGCTATCGGGGTCGAAATGGAATTCCGACAGTTGGAACAGGTTCGTAATGTCATTTTGGATATGTGTGCAAATTTTTAGGTCAATCGGATGTGTTTTGGTTGGTTTCGGCATCATTGGCGAAATTTAAAAGTTTCAAAGTTCATAGGCTTGAATTTGATGTAATTTTGGCATTTTTTTTGTTGTTTTTGGTGTTTCAAAGGCTCAACTAAGTTTTAATGATGTTACGAGTGTGTTGGTAGGTTTTTTTGAGATCCCGGGCCTCGGGATTAATTTCGGATGGTTAGCGGAGGTTTGGACTTAGGAAATTTGCAGCAAACATCTGCTGGTGTGAATCTACTGGTGTGGCCGCACCTGCGGATGGGGAGCCGCAGATGCGATGCCGCAGGTGAGAAGGAACTTGCGCAGGTGCGAAATGAGGCTAGGCAGGAGGAGTCCGCAGGTGCGAAGCATGGGCCACACCTGCGAAGCCGGAGGTGTGGAAAAGGGATCTCAGGTGCGAGAACTGGACTGTTAGTAGGACTTCGCAGGTGCGCACTGGGACCGCAGGTGCGTGGATTTGTCCGCAGGTGCGGATTAACTGGGTAGAACAGTATATAAAGGTGCCTCCGCAAATATTTTGTCATTTCTTCCATTGTTCCATGCGGGTTGAGCTTGTTTGAGAGCAAATTGAAGGGGGAATTCGAACGTCTTCGGTGGAGGTAAGTTCCCGGATTATAAAACTCGTTTCTATTATATTTTGTAACGGATTAGGCTTGTAATTTGAAGAATTAAAGTGAAAAAGTTAGGAAAATGGGAGGAAACTTGGAGATTCTTTGGTGATTTGAGTGGGACATTGTGGTTCGATTGTGGTGTTCTTAGTATGTGTAGAATCGTGGGAGGATGAGGATTCTAGTGATATAAATTTTATAGAATTTTGAGACGTGGGCCCAGGGCTCGGCTTTGGCCGAATTTCGAGAATTTTGTATAAATTGATAGTTTTCGATTGAGTTTTGTTCCTTTAGCGTATATTGATGATGTTAAACTGGTTTTGGTTAGATTCAGAGCAATCGGGAGCCAATTTGAGGGGCAAGAGCATCGCAGATTAGTGTTGTGGCCCGGTAGAGGTAAGTAATGGCTATAAATCTTGTCATGAGGGTATAAAATCCCATACTTCATATTTCTCACTGTTTTTAGAATGGCGCACATATCGGATGACAAGTATGTGGCGCACACTGATTTTTGGATTGGACTTGGTCCTCTCCGTGGCAACTATTGAGTTGCGTATTTTACTCTAAATCATATGTTAAATTGTGTTCTAAAGACTATTGCTATATTTGGGCTATAAGCCGTGTTTGGGGCCTCGTGCCGACTTGTTTAGACCCCTTGGGGGCTTTTTACTGCTATTTCCTAACTATTGATTTATGATTTACACTCAGTAATATTGTGCTTACTGTTTTCGAAACTCAGCCTTGTTGACACTATTTTAAGATATAAAAATGATGTTTAGGGTCGAGTACCCCGTTTCTACAAATACGCCCGAGGGGCTTTTGAGAGGTTCTGACTGAGTGAGGCCGAGGACCTGATTTGTAAGGATATGATACGCCACGAGGTGGATTGATATTAGCGCTTGGGCTGAAGGAGCCCTTCCGAAGTCTGTACACACCCCCAGTGAGCGCATGTACCTATTGAGTGCGAGTGCCGGGTGACGAGTGATTGGGAGGCATGAGTGATTGTGAGGTATGCCCGAGAGGCTGATTATGAGTGACTGTGAGGTTGCCCGAGGGGCTGATTGTGAGTGACTGTGAGGCATGACCGAGGGGCTGATTATGATACATGTTTATGATTTTACCACTTTCACTCTGAACTTATGAAATATATTTTGCCCGAGGGGCCTTTTTATGATTTTCAGCATTTTTACACTAAACTTCTTGAAATTTATGTTGAAACTATTGGCAAGTATATTTCCAAATGATTTTTACTGAAATTGGCTTTTCAGCGTGATGATTTAACGTATACATTATTGGAAAGAAAGGTTGTGCTTATTGTAAATTTATGAATTGACTTTTATGTGTGTCTTGCTGCTTAGACATGATTTATTTTAATTACTACTGAGTTGGCGTACTCACATTACTCCCTGCACCTTGTGTGCAGATCTAGGTCTTAGGGCAGAGTGAGTTGTGTATCTGTTCCAGATATTTCTCGGAGGTTTGCGAGGTAGCTGCACGCGTCTGCATTCCTGCTCTCTCTCCTCCTTACTATTATAGAATTTATTTTCTTTTGAGTTGTATATTTTATGTATATGCTCATGACCTGTGACTCCGGGATCTCGGGGGTTATATTTAATATTCGGTATAGCTTTAACTGTTTTAAAATGTTTAAATGAAACCTTTATGGGTTATCAGTTTAGTAAAGATGTAAATGGAAGCTTATTATGATTTGAGTGTAGTTTTGGCTGGCCTAGTTCCGCGATAGGCGCCATCACGACTGGCTAAGATTTGGGGTCATGACAGTTCTAAGCGTTCGCGAAGGATAGGACACGAACGCGAAGGTGTGGTCTGCATGTGCATCGCACACGTGTGAGTGGTGTCGCAATTGCGAGGGAAGTGAGGCAGCCGAGGACCCTAGGTCTTTGGTCTACGCGTTCGCGAGGTAAGGGTCGCGTTCGGGATGAGTTTATCTTCTAAAGCTTCGCGCTCGTGAAGCATTGGCTGTGTTCGAGAAAAGATAATTGGGAGGCAGTCTAAGTTGGCCTACGCGAACGCGAGAGTACGGTCGCTTTCCCGAAGAAGGAAATTTGGGCAGACAGTATTAATTTCAAAAAATAAAGGTTGAACTCATTTCATATTTTGAGTTAGAGAACACGAAATTGGACGATTTTTGAGAGGATTTTCGTGGAGTTGATCGGGGTAAGTGATTTCTACTTGGTTTTGGTTAAATTCCATGATTATGCCTTTAATTCCACTATTTAATTTGTGATTTGGGGTGAGAAATTGGGGAAAAAGAGGAAGAACTCTTGAGTTAGAATTTTGAGGTTTTGAATGAGATTTTGTTATTGGATTTGAGTAATTTTGGTATGGTTAGGCTCGTGAGTGAATGGGATTTTAGGTTTTGTAACTTTTGTCGGTTTCAAGACATGGGCCTGAGGGCCGATTTTGGGTCGTTCTCGGATATTTTGGTAGAATTTTATGTTTTCTTTGTGAAATTACTCCTTTAGCCTATATTGACCACCTCGTATTTCTTTGGACTAGATTCGGGACGTTTGGAGGCCGATTTGAGAGGCAAAGACATCTCGGAGTAGAGATTTGCTCAGGTTGAGGTAAGTAACATTTTCAAACTTGGTCTTGAGGGTTCGAAACCCCGAAATATGTATTATATGATTGGTATTGAGGTGACGCACATGCCAAGTGAAGGGCGTGCGGCCGTGCATCGTGAGAATTGCAACCTGGCAGATTACATGGCGCTGTGTAGTGATGAGACCCATAGTGGTCGGTTTCTTGTTGTCACTTTACTACTTTTACTTATACTTCGTACTCTGTCATATACATGGATTCCATGTCATATACCAGTCTCAGTTGTTATCTATTGCATCATCATATTATCGTGTTGGGCTAGTTCATGATACTTTTGAGCCAATGAGTGAGACTGGAGAGGTTGATGATTGAGTGAGGCCGAGAGCCGATTGTGAGTGGCAGTTATGGGATCGGGCTGCATGCCGCAACAGATATATTGATGTAGGAGCCCCTCCGGAGTCTGTAACACACCCCCAGTGAGCGCGGTTGATATTATTGAAGGATGGATCTTCCCTGGACATGGACATTGTCCGAAGTGCTTGTTACCTGGAAATGGATCTTCTCCACGGTGCTGTTTGAGGTATCAAGAGTGTGAGCATTTTAGGCTGACTGCATGGCGCATCAGTTACAGTATGTGCATTGTCATTGTGGTGACAATAGAGTCATATTCATTAAACTGTACGGATCTGCTTTATTTTTTTTGTTAGTTGATTGCCTAATTGATTTAAGAGTCTGTCTACATTTCTGCACAATTAGTTTTATCTTGTTTGCACTGGTTGAGTTCGTCACTATCTTCAATCCACATTTTGGGCTTGTTACTTACTGAGTTGTGTTTCTCACGTTACTCCCTGCACCTTGTGTGCAGATCCAGGCATTTCTGGTCACGACAGCTGCTGATTTAGGCATTGGAGTTTGGGACTATTGAGATAGCTGCATGGCGTTCGCGAACCTTGATTTCCCTCCCTTAGTTCATTTGTATTTGAGTTTATTTCTCTAGATACTGTTGTGAATTATGTTCGGTTATTAGACGCTCATGTACTCAGTGACCCCCTGACTTTTGGGATGATTGTATCTTGTTTTGGATAAATTCTGTTGTAAAAAAATGATTCTTATTTAAATGTTAAATCTTTCCGCTGTTATTTTTAAAAGGTGTTTTACTGTATTGGAAATGTTATATTTAGGCTTGCCTAGTTCTACGATATGCGCCATCACGACATGTTAGGTTTTGGTTCGTGACAAGTTGGTATCAGAGCCTAGGTTACATAGGTTTCACGAGTCATGAGCAGGTTTAGTAGAGTCTTGCGGATCGGTATGAAGACGTCTGTACTTATCTTCGAGAGGCTGCGGAATCCTTAGGAAGATACCGTTGGTAACTAAACTTCTGTTGTTTCATTCTCTCATAGATAGTGAGTACTCGAACTACCAGGCAGGAGGGTCGGCCACGAGTACCACCAGCAAGGGCCGCGAGAGGCGGAGGTCGTGGTAGCTGTCGCGGTAAGGGCAGAGTTGCAGCCAGCACAACAGCTGGGGCAATACTTGCAGATCCATCAGTTGCCCCGGGATAGGACTAGGTCGTAGTTATGGATGCACCAGGCGGTCTCCATTTTCGACGGCCGCATCTACTTATTAGGCCGGGGGAGGCACTCTGACTCCCGCCGCCCGCACACCTGAACAGGTGGTACAGGGACTCCAGACACCGGGGGCACCACCAGCCCAGCCGGTTACAACTGCACAGGATTATGTGGTTCCTACTATGAACAACTATTTTTTGACCACACCCAAATTCTATACCATTTTGCTATAAATATTAATGTTATATCTAATCTTAATATTTTAAATTTTTTATCTTACTCTTAATAGGTCCTATTTAAGAAAATTAAAAACAACAAAAATATTCACATTCTTAGAATATAAGATTTTTTCCTATGTTTAAATAGAAGAAAATATATATATAAACATATATATATATATATATATATATATATATATATACACATGTGTATCTTATCTTCTTTTATTCAATAAAAAAAAAGTTAAGAAAAATAGATTTAAATAATAATAAAAAAAAATAATAATAATAATAATAATAAATAAATAAATAAACGGGAGAAATAAAAATAAAACCACCCCAACACCCCA